>JABXJD010000007.1:7077500-7122500 GCA_013375575.1 Percina caprodes | reverse complement strand
AACCAGAGATATCATCTTTTTTTATTCCACACACTCTCTTTTCTTGCTACATTCATTTGCCGTTACCCACAATGCAGTTCTGAAAGAAAATTGATGTGGTGGAGATGTGGTGTGCTAATTAGCAGATGACGTGCACGCTGGCCTGGAGCAGAGATTAACCGCTTAGGAGGTCGGGTAAGCTAAAATAGCTAACACTCAAAATCAATGGATATATAAAGAGACTAAATCAAATAAAGTAGATAAGACTTAATAATAATAATAATAATAATAATAATAATTTACTCTTACATAATTGAAAACAGCTGAGCAAAATGAATCTGTAAATATTCTGGAGAAATATACAAATTGTCTCAATGTAATCACTATATTAATATTTTAAACAAAACATTGGAAATATTATAATATTAATATTGGAGATATTTATTTTGTTATATACATTCAAATTATTATAATGTATCTAAAATGTATTTTTATGTATTTGTTTGTATTTTAATTGTATTTGAATGTATGTATATACTCTAACTACCAGTATTATAATGTATATAATATTTACTTATTATAATTGTATAAATTATGACTTATAATTCATCTAATATTTTAATTTTTTTAGATCATATTTATTTAATTATATTTTATAATGAAATGTCCAAGCTGCACCCAAATACAATAAAATAAAATCTATATATTAATGACTATATATTTTATTAAATATTGCAATGATTTAATAAAGTGGAAAGGAACCTAAATTGATTTATTGTTTTACTTATTCAGTAACTTCATCGTCTAGTTTTTTCTCCCTAACTTCATTTAACGAGAGACATTACAATGCTTATTTATTGCCTAGTTATTTATTTAATTGTGACACTTATGTGTTTAATTGTTCATTCAAGCAGTGTGTCACTTTCTTTTTTTCATCCTTTCTCCATTAAGATAAATGTTACATCTGGTTTTTGGAATGAAAAATGGTGCTCAAACAACAGACCAACAGGCGGCACACGGCAGTAAAACTTTAATGGTATTTGTTAGGGATAAATACCCCCACACACACACAAACACCCCCACACACACACACACACACACACACACACACACACACATAGACACATAAACACACACACAGACACACAAACCCGTAAACACACACACACACACACGCACACACACACGCAAACACACACACACACACACACACAGACACACAAACCGCAAACACACACACACACACACACACACACACACACAGACGCACACACACACACACACGCGCACACACCGGCAAACACACAGACACACGCAAACACACACACGCAGACGCACACACTCGCAAACACACACATACACACACAGACACACACAAAAACACACACAGACACACAAACCCGCAATTACACACACACACACACACACACACACACACACAATTACCTGGGCGACTAGTGTATTTCCTTCAATGGAGGAAAATCCGACGCCTATCATCACCACACCAGACACCTGTGGAGACATAATGAAGTCAGATTAAACTGCAGTAGCGGTGTGTGTGTGTGTGTGTGTGTGTGTGTGTGTGTGTGTGTGTGTGTGTGTGTGTGTGTGTGTGTGTGTGTAGAGGTTTCTTAGAGCGGGGGAGTCTTTAACAGCAGCAACATTCCTGTGAAACTGTTGTTTTCCCTTCGGAGAGACACTCATCAGACTCCCATCAGCTGGGAGCTCTGACATCGTCTGCCTCACAGTCAGTTTAAAACTTTCACAAACAGAAAAAAATTGATCATTATTTTCCTCCGTTTAAACAAGGACATCTAGGATTTAGCTCAACTTTATCTGTAGTTCCAACTATCGTAAGCCTACTTTTAGCTTGACATTTTAAATTATTTGTTATAACAATTACAGAGAAGTTGGCAAAGAAAATGTTAGATGTCAAGCTCCGTCGAACAATGCGTATTAAATATGTAAAAGAAACAAATGAGAATCTAAGACCTAAAATAATTCAGAAGTTATATATAGAAATATAAGCCTAACATATATAAAATACAAATATATTTGGGTAAACAGAAATGTTAATGATAATGCTAATGTATTAAATATAAATACAGAGGTGTAAACACGTTGTGAAATGGTAAGTAAAAGTGTATGAAGGTAAATGATGCAACAGTGACTAAAAATACTAATATGATCTTAAAATAATGGAAATATCTGCAAAACAAACAACAATAAGACACAATCCTTAGTGAACATGTGAAGACAAATGTATGAAATTTTATGAAACAAAAACAAACCTAATGCATACATAAAACATAGCATGTAACAGAAACATCACAACTTTCCATGAGAGAAGTGAAAGTCCTACTGTCGGCTTGAACTAATTACTATAATCAGATGATATAAGGTAAACAACAACATAGGAGTTAAACAGGAAGCAGGAAAACAGAAGCCAGTAAACAGAAATCTCCATTATGGAATATTTCCAGTGTTTGTTTGTTACTAACATTGAAAATATTAAAATTGAAAAGCTGTTTACCAGATAATTATAATGATATTGATAAAACGTCATGATGATAAGTTAGAGAAGGAGCGAGCGGAAGCATACAGCTTATTAGGTCCTGCTCCTACTTCACAATATCACATTATTACAAAACAAATAGATATGCAAGTACAGCATACACCATTCCCATGTTTGATACTCATACTTTATATTTTATAACTTTATATTTTATTATTATTGTGAAAAGGGAATGAGTGTATGGGAAAGGTTTGGAAATTATCCACCTAAACAAACTCTAATTACACAACTAAGCACATATTATTATGTAATGTTATATTCTAGTTTAACAAAAACAGTTTAAAAAATAAAACTTGTCAGTTATCTCTGCTGGACAACCTATGTATAGTAATAAATAATATTTTGTGGTGCTGATAAGCCTCATTAGCTGTGTATGAACTCCTCTGGCAATGGGTTGAATGTAACTGACGTGCATTCAAATAAAAAATAGTTTTAATGCAATTTAAAGTGCTTGACTGTGTTGTAAATTTGATTTAGCTATATTGTACCGTAAACTACATTGGACGCTGCTTTTTCAAATGTTTTCCTGTTCTTGACCCTTACAAATAGATTAATACATAAAAATCTAATCATTTGACTATCAAGGTAAAAATTAGATCACACAAACATAAACAAACAATTGGAGACTAATGACCACTAAAATAGAAATCATTAAAACAGTGAAAGGCAATAAGAGAGGAGTTTAAAGAGAAAACATTTAAAACAAGTGGACATTATAAATAATGTACAAACACAAATATTATATAAAATAATATTAAATTAAGAGGCTTATAAATGTCTTCACTGTCTGCACGCAAATCTAAAATGCATATGAAAAGAGCATCTGTTATGAGTCATCAGCAGACACACATAAAGCTTTCTGTCATTAGCATACATATATGAAAATGTAGAGGCCCTAAAATTGATCCTTGTGGAACCCCACAAGGTATTTTGAGAAACAATTGAGGGACTTGAGACATGTTCCTTCAGTCTCTTTAGAATAATGCAGTAATCAACTGTATGAAAAGTAACTTTCAGATCAAGTCGAAACCAGTCTATATCCACAATGTTCCACTTCCGTGACTGCTCCTGCTAAATTTCGTATGTTTATATCAACTACTTTTATTTATTGTTTGTGTCAAAGATAATTCTGTTCTTGCATTGAGACCATTTGTTTAAAAGTTTACTAAAGTATAAAAGTTATCAAGACAATGTGTCAGAAGACTGCTCATATTAATCAGATTCAATTGATATTTAGAATTAAATCTTTCCCCCAAGCACTTTTATATTTAGCTATAGATCCATTGCAATAAAAATGAAAAGACAGATCTGCGTTAGACTAAATAAAAGTTAAACCAAAAATTGACATTTCTTTTCCTTATCCAATCAATCTCAAGTTTTCCAGCTGCTCATCATTATCACATCACATTCAAACACAAACATGTAGTTAGCAGTTAGCTGTTAGCTTACCAGTAGCAGCACAGTGACACAGATGGCGAGTCCTCGTAAGTAACTCCTGCAGCGAGCCATGACCGCTGTCTGAGAGAGCCAAGCTAAAATAGAAACAGAGCAAAGACCAGAGCTGTGTGTGTGTGTGTGTGTGTGTGTGTGTGTGTGTGTGTGTGTGTGTGTGTGTGTGTGTGTGTGTGTGTGAGAGAGATGGATGTTGTTTAAAGCTCAGGAGTGTTTGGCTGCAGTGCGATGAACATGACCAAGTTTGGAAAATCAGCTGTAGAAGAGAGAGAGAGAGGAGAGGAAACGAGTAGGAGAGGAAGCAATGAGAGGAAAGGAAACAAGGAGGTAAGGGTAGAGGAAACAAAAGAGGAAAGGAAACAAGAGGACAGGAGATAAAACAAGTGAGTAGGGAAGAGGTTAGAGGATACAAGAGGAGAGAAAAAAGGAGGGGAGAGGAAACAAGAGAGAAGAGGAAACAAGGAGGGTAGCGGAAATAAGCAAGGAGAGGAAACAAGAGAGGAGAGGAGACAAAACAAGTGTGGAGGGAAGAGGGGAGAGGAAACAAGAAGAGGAGAGGAAACAAGGAGGCTAGAAGAGACAAGAGAGGAGAGGAAATAAGGAAGGTCAACACATTCTCACTCCCATCTCGTATATACGGACGCTTGGTCAGGTGCCTTTGTTGTTGTTATTGAGGCTAAAAGTCTCCTTTAGCGTCATGGCGTCTATTTTGACACTGTTAGGTTAAGGAAAAGCTTGTGGGTGGCCTCACGGTTACCCCGGGTAACAGTTAAATCTAGGCATAGTTGAAAGAAAAGGAACAGGAGTGATTGAGAAGTAGATATAAAGGAAGAAAAACAGGAAGAAGGGAGGGAAGCAAGAAAGAAGGACAACAAAGAAAGGGAAAGTATGATGAAGATGAAAGAAGCAACAAGTGTAAAGGAGGGGTGGATAGCCTTAACCCTTAACGGTTTTTAAAAAGTGTGGTGTAAATAAGTGGTTTACAGAACACAAACGGGTTAAAACAGCCCAGCAGCCATTTTGCAATCAGCAGCAGACTCAACAAGGCGCCTCCTCATTGACTACTTCCTCCAGCTTTGTCTCCTCAACTGACTCCTTTTATTTAGAGCATTGGTTCGTTCACTTTCATCCCTACTTTACTAATACCAATGATACCTCAAACTGAGCCTTCATATTTTTCACTAAAAAAATATGTAAAATACTGACTTCATTATTTGTTACATTGTCAATTCATACATTTATATTTCATAGCAACATGAGGAACTTTGTGCTAGTAGAGCTTGTTGGATATATAAAATAGAACAGAAAAGGAATTCAGTGGAGTCATTAAGCTCAGCGCTGTGTTGACTTTAAACTAAAAATAACTAAAGGGGTTGGACTGTGTGTGTGTGTGTGTGTGTGTGTGTGTGTGCTCTTAACTGGCTTCTCAGCCGACACTGTGTGTTTCCATAACCTGTAAATATCCTTACATAGTGATAATGATGAAGAACAATGACAGACACTTCAGCTGCTCCCCACAGTCCCTCAGATGGAACATTTCCATTCATCGTTCCCCATTTTGGCAACATAAACATCCATTAGAGTAGGTGTAGTTAACATTGCAGGCTCCAGAGGTTGCTATTAGCCCTTCATGCTCAGAGCCGTTTATATAGAGAGTTTGGCCAACTCAAATCATAGGCGCCATATTGTATACCATCATCAGTTGACTCTACAGTGTAACCCTATGGGGCAAATATGCTATCTTGAAATAAAATGTCTTATTTTAACCATAAAAGGGATATATGTGTTATTATCAATGTTTGTCAATATGTAAAATGCCCTTACGGAAATATTTCAGTGTAAATCTACCTTCTATATATCGTAATTGGGCCTCTAAAAATGCACATTGTAGTGGCTGACCTTGTCGCCTAATAAATCTCTGAGCAGTGTTTACCTTTCTAACGTCCACTAGCATACGTGCTAACGATAGCCAGTTAGCTTTGTGTGTAACGTAACAAAACCCCACCCATCTCGTAGGAGTGGAGCTTAATATTTCATTCAATAAAATGATGGTACAAAAGGAGCACTAACACCACAGGTCTTATGTTGACAACATGGTACCAGACATAGAAAATTCCAAAGGCAGTCGTAATATTTACCTATCAGGCGGCTAATGCTGTTGACCTAACATTAGCAAAGTGCGGCGTATCGTTAGCTAGCTGTCTAAACTTGTGAAAAGCCCAACAACATCCCTGTCCAAGCTGTGTTTCACTTTACCTCTAATATTATTATCAACATACTAAAGACACCTGGACTCAGTTGAGACCAAAAGCCATACGACTTTGGCAAGATCAAAAGCATTTACTGTACGTACATGGAGTGCTAGCGAAAAAGCTAACGCTGGCATGGCTAACTTTAAACTTCATTTATTTGTAAAGCAGTGTTAGAACTTTTTTGACAGCATGGTACACATTAACGATGGTATTGCTATATTTGTCCTATGTAATTTGTTATAAGTCGAAGAGAGAAATTGACATTTAGCTCACACAATAATGAGTAGGCCTAGTAATTTTCTCTCCAGTTTGCTCTTTTTACATTCAGCTCCCATACTTTTGGCCTTTTGTAGTTTACGGGTGAAATCTTTTGCCACGTCCCCGTCTTTCAGACAAACACACAACATTTTGTTCAGTGATTTCTTTCAGTGATTTATGTCATTTTTTAATTTTTATTAAATTTTTCCACTATTCACTGCACTACGTCAAAGGGAATCAGATGAATGTTGATATACAACATGGAGTCCAAGAAACACGTGACTTCCTCAGAACCATTCACATAACAGGAGAGCTCAGAACATTCAATTCCCTATTTGGCCAAACTCTACGGTGGCTTGAGAAAGTTTACACACCCATGCTAATGTTGATTAAAAAGAGGAATAAAAAAACATCTTTTGGAAATGAATCTTAATGCCTATGGTTTTATTTCAGTTAGTTTAATAATTTGATTTGCATTGAGAGAGGATCTTATGGAAAGTTCCCCATGCCAGTCTCTATGTATGGTGAAGATATGTGATGATATGGGTATATTTTAATTTCAAAGGCCAAGAGAACTTTATCATGTTGCATAGTATCCTGATCCATGAAATAACTTGGTGTTTTGGAGTTAGATTGAAAAGGTTTAAACTGTGATTAATCAGTCCATAGTTCAGCTGATTTTCCAATAATCCATTTCATTGCTAACCCAAGGCTAACCTTAGCTTAGCTAAAGCTTAATTCCAGCTTGTTGTAGGCTACATCATTGTGCACTTGGCACTGAAACAGGAACCTGTTCCTATTTTGACGCTAAGCCTCCAGTTTATTTTACCAATGACTGCTGATGTATTCTCTTCTTATTCACCTGTTGCTCAGAGGGATCTTCACGTCTTTCAGTTGGCGGTATAGTTGAACCATTGTACAGCTTTTTGTTCTCCATGTACAAAACTAAATAACATTTGTAAAGAGGACTTTCCACAAGCTAATATCATCAAACAACATTCAGTCAAACAAACTGTCAGAAATCAGACTCAACACAAGTCATGAGATTGCAAACATTCAAACTGTGTATATATATGTATATATATATATATATATATGTATATATATATATATATATATATATATATATATATATATATATATATATATATATATATATATATATATAGTACATATGTAATATGTCACAGTAAACTTTACTGACAGCTAGAGGAAACTGCGAGACTGGATCGTGAGTTTTGTAGATGCTGAAAGTTGAACTTTATGTACTTGAGAGTTTGTATTCCTGTAATTGAAGAGCAGTTTGGATTCATCTGAAAGAGGAAAGAAACCAAGTGCTGGCCTTTATCAGAAATGTATCTATCCACTTGACCTGCGACGCAGACAGGAAGCCAGACAGCTGAAGTTCCGTTAATCATTTATTGTATTTATACATCTGGAAAAGTGATAAAAACTATTTATGACAGCAGGCTGCTGCACAGGAACACATCTGCTCAGTACAGTAAAAAAACCCAACTGTCCTCTTCTTCCTCTTCAGCAAGTGTGACAAAAGGCCAGAGCAACCAGAAGCCAGTGGGGTATCCCATCATGCATTAGTCTGCCATTAGCCAAGAAAAGTACAAGTAGCTCAACATACTTAAGACCAGTACCTGAGTAAATGTACTTACTTACATTCCACCACTGAATGCCACACTGTTATGGTAAAAGTCATGCATGGAAAATGTTACTTAAAGGTATAATACGTAATATTTCAACATTAAAATGTCTAAAAACGTCAAGACCTGTTATACATTAAAGTACTTACATTATCCCAAATATTTCCAATAATGTTCAAACCAAAACCCACTTGTGCGTGAGTCAGCGCTGTGGTTGTTCTCTGCCCAACACATTCTCACTCCCTCATTTTAAAAAAACAAACATATTTTTGTTGTACTGCACATTGCTGCAGCTCCCCTTTTCATCCTGTGTGTTGAGCTCTGTTTTAGCTGCAGAGTGAGGCATCTCACTTCTGTTCCATCTATGTTGGGAGTTTCACATGCGCAATAGCTAGGTAAGGACTACTAGCCAGTCAGAAGCAGAGTATGAGGGCCCTGACAGTACCTAGGTAAGGACTACTAGCCAGTCAGAAGCAGAGTATGAGGCGTGCCTGACAGTACCTAGGTAAGGACTACTAGCCAGTCAGAAGCAGAGTGCCCTGACAGTACCTAGGTAAGGACTACTAACTGACAGTACCTAGGTAAGGACTACTAGCCAGTCAGAAGCAGATGAGGCGTGCCCTGACAGTACCTAGGTAAGGACTACTAGCCAGTCAGAAGCAGAGTATGAGGGCGTGCCATTATAACGTGTGTTACAAAGTGACGCTCGTTCGTCACAGAAGTAAAGGCTGGACTACAACAGAGCTGTTTGGAGCTGTTTGTGAACAGTGTTTTCTGTTGGAGATGGTAAGTCCCTAACGTGCACAAAAAATATAGCACGATAAAGGAAAGGGGAAAAGCCAAAAAACATAATATGAGTAGTTTAAGTCCTCAGAGGAAGAAGCGGAGAAAACGTTAGCAAAAACCTTCTGAATGATGTGAACACTGAAGGAATCCTAACCGGGAGAAGCTGATTGCTATGACGCCAATGGTGGTGAAGACATCAACTCCCATGAGCCCACAGCGACAGGTGAAGCCGTGTAGTGTGACGACGTCCCCAGAACAGACTGGGAGCTCTTCCTGGCTCTGGACCCCAGCTCTGGAGCCCATGCCAAAATTACGTAAAGAGAAGGGAGGACGTTCTCTGACCCACTTTTTGTTTTACGATGCTTCTACAAAAGGGCGTATAGGATTGGTTTCAACATCGGGGGGGGGGGGCTCAGCTCCTATAATAATTCTATAATAAACTGTGTAGCCAAAATACAGACACCCAGACCCTTAAGAACAAACATGTCCCATTGAAACCCCAATGTTTGATCCCACTGCAATTTTGGCATTAAAAGCATGCATTCTATCATATAAATAGCCATTATATTCAGAAAGAATCTAGAGTGGGAATCTTCAACAGGCGGCCTGGGACCCCTAGGGGCTCCTCAGAGTCAATACAGGGGGGCCTGTAGTTTTTACTATTCCCCACCAGATGGAGCCATGTTACCATGATTGTTTGGCTCTGTAGGGTATTGCAGAACTTTTCTAGTCTTGGCATTTTCAGTGTTCTTCGCCATTAAAGACGCTGTGTGCTGTGACGCAGAGTCCAGTTTAGTCGGGCTATCAGTTATCATCACTTATAACCCCCAGCCCCCAAGATTCACAAAGGGAAGTAGTTTATTTTATAGTGTCACAATCTAACAGAGATTCCTCATGGCATGTTTACATCTTGTTGTGTGTGTGTCTATATGTGTATATATATATATATATATATATATATATATATATATATATATATATATATATATATATATATATATATATATATATATATATATATAGTTTTTTTAACTAATGTTCATTAACCTGCTCTGTCCCTCCATCAAATAAAAATAAATAAATAATTATTTCATTTGCATGTATTTGTTTTACTCATGGCTTTAGAGGTGTGTCCATAGCTACTTAACTAAATTGAGGCAAGGCCGCCCTCCGGTGGTCAAAGTGTTTTCATACCACTGTTATCACAGGTGAAATGGACAGTATAAAATATATACATGCATACGACACAAAACCCACGCAATCAACATAGACACACTAGCAGGTGCCATCTTGGAAGGTTGATCAATACTGTATGGTGATGTAACCATAACAAGTGGTGTCCCATTTCACAGGGGTATGTTTTCACCCCTAGCCCTCAACCCTCGGTTTCATGGGCCAAGGACTAGGTGTAAGGGGTAGGGGTAAGACAGAGAAATGAGATTCAGCCTAAAACAAGTTTTAAATGGGAACTAAACTTTTCCTGCCACCTGTTCTCTCACCTGTCTGGCTGATAAGCTCAAAGTCCCAAAGAGAAGAATGTTCTGGTATCTCTTAACTGGTGGTGAAGAGCTTACCCAAAAGGTGGCAGTACAGACTAACAGTGTGTGTGTGTGTGTGTGTGTGTGTGTTTTACTTCTATCTTTGAGAGGACCCATTTAACTTTTAGACCTACAGAGTGAGGGAAATGAAAAATGTGATTGGAGAGTAAGGATTTTTTTGTCCAATGGTGAGTCTTTCTTAGAGGAAGTACATTTTTGGAAAGCGAGGACATTTAACGGGGTGTAAATAAACCGAGAACACTCCTTAATAACTGTGATGATATTTGTTTTTGGGAGGGGGGAGGATTAGACAAGGTTAAGACATTTTGGAAAGTGATACTTTTGGAAAATGTGGACAATTGTTGAAAATTGGGACACATTTTGGAACGTGAGGACGGCTTTGGAAACCTTTTTTAGTCATGGCGAGGCTCTAGGGATGGCGATGTCGGCCTGTCGGTCGGTGTAGTTATCTCATCAACGACTGGATGGAATTTCTTGATATTTGGTTCAGACATTCACGTCGGTCTCAAGATGAATTGTTATCTCTTTGGTGATTCTCAGACACATCAGGTCAACAGTCTGTCCAAGATCTATTGGTCCAGTCCTCTGTTGTCTGACCAAATACCTACAACATGTATAATGTTCCCATCACCCTCAGCGGTCTTTGTGATTAGTGTTGGGATGGATGGATGGATGGATGGATGGATGGATGGATAGATAGATAGATAGATAGATAGATAGATAGATAGATAGATAGATAGATAGATAGATAGATAGATAGATAGATAGATAGATAGATAGATAGATAGATAGATAGATAGATAGATAGATAGATAGATAGATAGATAGATAGATAGATAGATAGATAGATAGATAGATAGATAGATACTGTACATAGATAGATAGATAGATAGATAGATAGATAGATAGATAGATAGATAGATACTGTACATAGATAGATAGATAGATAGATAGATAGATAGATAGATAGATAGATAGATAGATAGATAGATACTGTACATAGATAGATAGATAGATAGATAGATAGATAGATAGATAGATAGATAGATAGATAGATAGATAGATAGATAGATAGATAGATAGATAGATAGATACTGTACCTAGATAGATAGATAGATAGATAGATAGATAGATAGATAGATAGATAGATAGATAGATAGATAGATAGATAGATAGATAGATAGATAGATAGATAGATACTGTACCTAGATAGATAGATAGATAGATAGATAGATAGATAGATAGATAGATAGATAGATAGATAGATAGATAGATAGATAGATAGATAGATAGATAGATAGATAGATAGATAGATAGATAGATGCAATTTTATGCGATGAAATTGCAAGAACTCGCAAAAAAACTGCAGCTTGATAAAAAAGAGACCGTTTGTCTTGTTGCGTGATTACGTCACTTCCTAACGTTCCCATGGCAACAGTGGAAAATGGCTTCTCTTGTGTGAAATAAATGCAACTTTTTTTTTAACTTTCTGATAAGATATATGTTACTTGCAAATGAAAATGCAGGGATTATGAAATCATGCAAGCTCTGCATTATTTTCAGCAATTTATGCGGTGAAAGTGCAGCGTATTTAAATATTTGGACTTTGGCTGATTATGCTTTGAATTTGATTTATGTCTGGAGGAAATAGAGAGAACATGTTGTCTGGTCCTCAGACCTTTAAAGGGCTGTTTGAGAGTTCACATTTGATCTTAGGTTTAAGCTTTGAGTCACGTTTGGGCAGAGTAGCCAAAAATTGTACTCAAGTAAAAGTACTGTTTCTTCATAATACTCTGACTCAAGTAAAAATAAAAAGTAGTCGTCCAAATAATTACTTGAGTAAGAGTAAAAAAAAAGTGCTTGGCGAAAAAACTGAACCAATGACGTGTAGAATACCAAAGAGGTAAAAAGAAAAGTAAGGAGCTCATTGTAGCCTAATGTGACGGAGGAGGAAGAGTACAGCTTCTTCTTCACAAGTCTACAGTAAAAGTAAAAAGTACAGTGATTTAAAACTACTCCTAGAAGTAAAACTTAAGTATTTAAAGTACTTGTATTTTGTTCTTGTATTTTATTCCTTTTACTATTTCTTGTATATTGTATGTACGTATATTGTATCCTAGTATTTCATTTATTCATTCTGTGCTGTGTGACTGATTTTGCAGCTGTAACACTGTAATTTACCATTTTATTGGGATCAATAAATATCTATCTATCTATCTATCTATCTATCTATCTATCTATCTATCTATCTATCTATCTATCTATCTATCTATCTATCTATCTATCTATCTATCTATCTATCTATCTATCTATCTATCTATCTATCTATCTATCTATCTATCTATCTATCTATCTATCTATCTATCTATCTATCTACCCACCTCTGCGTTTGGGTTGATGTTGCAGGAGTTGAGATTAATTTTAACGTCCGAAGCCAGAGAGAAAAAAAAGCTTCATGAAAGTCCTCCAAAACGTTCGTGAGGACCCTCACGAACGTTTTGGAGACACGAATGGTCCCCACTTCCTGTTCTGGGGCGGCACGTCGGTCAAACACTTCCCTCAGGACAGAGCTTTCTCACGCTGCAAAGTATAACCACACACACACACACACATACACACACACACAAACATCACATGGATGCATGAACACTTAAAGAAAGCGGATTCATGGGCATCAAATTTGGCCTTTAAAATATATTCACTGCAATCAGAACCTCTATCGCAGCCAGCAGTTGGACCGAAAGGTGAATTGTAACTGCATCGCAGGAGTTTCGTCAATCCAGATCATTTCTGCCAATTTAAAACTGTTATTTTTTTTGTTATTGTTATCTCCGTCTTCCCTCCGTCATCCGGCGCCCTGGGTGTCACAGTGGGTCTTCCTGTGACGATAGATCTCAAGGGCTACTTCCTCCTCTGGTGACATAAGAGTCAAAGGTGAAAGTTGAACAGCTGTCTGATTTATTTATTTATTTATTTCATTCTTTTTGTTCTACTGTATGTGAGTGTGTGTCGGTGTGTGTAGAAACAGAGGAAGAGAGGGTGAGTGGGAGTATTTTTCAGACCCTGGGGGAGATTACAGATTATAGGGGTATAGCACTTTGTGTGTATGTGTGTGAGTGTGTGTGTGTGTGTGTGTGTGTGTGTGTGTGTGTGTGTGTGTGTGTGTGTGTGTGTGTGTGTAGGGGACAGAGGTTAAGCTCTTCCCTTAAGAGTTTCTTGGGAAACACTAGTGGGAATCTCCTTACACTTTCCCCTAGCTGTGTTGTATACACACACACACACACACACACACACACACACACTCACTCTGATGGGAGGTGTCAGCAAGTGGAGTCCCAGGCTCCACATCCAAGATCCATAACCAATTTGAAATTAATGAAAAAATAAAAACAAAAACCCCAAATAAAGAGTGTGTGTCCTAATCCTATATGGGGTCCCAAGTTACAGTCATTTTGAGACTTTGTAGGATAATAATTGTGACTTTAAGACACATCTTTCTCAGGTATAAATGTATCCTGCAAGCAGTAGGATTCGGACCGGATTAGAACGCAAATTTCGGTTCCTCGCATGGGCGATTTTAGACCCTTTTTAGGGGGGCTCAGCCCCCCTAAAAGTAGTTTTTAAAAAAAAAAATATTTTAGGGCTTCAAGTAAGAGTTTGCAAACTTGTCTGTTAGTGACAGAGGACAAACAATTACAGGTTCAAAGGGCTTGAAACAGGTGTAATATCCTGTGTGTCTGTCGCTGATGCTGTGCACCTGTAACCCCGTCAAGGCGAGGGTTAACAGACACATATGGTGTTTTTCCATTACATGGTACCTGCTATTAAAATGCCATATTTTCCCTCTGGGCTCCGGTTAGTCTTCCAACTCAACATTCACTTTGCTTGTTTGCAAGCCTTCATGTCTCTCTCTCATGGGGGGGGGGCAAAGCAGAGAAAGGGGAGGTAATGAAAGTTCAGAATCTTGATTCCAGATCAGCCCATCTGAGCTTTCATTTTCTCAAAGGCAGAGCAGGAGACCCAGGGCTCGGTTTACACCTATCACCATTTCTAGCCACTGGGGGGCCATAGGCAGGCTGGGGGGACGCATATTAATGTTAAAAAACCTCATAAAGTGACATTTTCATGCAATAGGACCTTTTAAAAGTACCGGTTTGGCATCAGAAGCTCATAACATTGTAGCACATTTCCAAATGGACAAACTGACGGTGTTCATAGATAGATGGCATTTGTTAAGGATAATTTCAGCCAAGTTTAAAAACTATATTAAATTTAATTTAAAGAGGACACTTTTTGTTTCACCTTGTTGGTACAGTAGGCCTACATGTCTAGATTTCCTTCCACATTGTGTGACTTGTGCAGGCAAGGTGTTCAACAGACTTGCTATCATATTTTATGTTTTTCTTCTAATAAACTCACCCTGTAGGATTATAATAGTAAAGTCCACTCAGGGCTTTTTCTCCCATAGGAAACCCTTAGTTCAGAACTAACTATCAGTGATGGTGCACTGGTTGTAGATGTCAACGCGCTTCTTTTACAATGGCTGCAAGCTTCAAAACAGCACATTTGACACTAGACTGCCGACTCATTTGTGTTTTGCTTATTCGGCTTTGATTTGACCTACATTTGCCCATGATGTTGTCATGCATTATGAGACATTTCAGTGGAGAAAAGCTCCCATATCTGTCAGCGTGTGTTCTGCCGTGCAACTTGGCCGTGCCGTATCGAGCGGAAGCGACAGTACATGTAGCCTATAGCCTAGGCATTTCCTGTCCCCGTGCCTTCAGTAAAACCGCAATATTATAAGACGTCGCACACGGGAAATTAAGATCCGGGAAAGGGACGCTTTGACCCCAGTGCGAGCCCACGATCCAACGTCAGAGAGGCCGGGTAAGTGTTTCGTATTTCATCCTTCTGTTATTCACAACCAGATGTCACCATCCTCAGCCTGGTGTAACACGACGTCTTCAGTTTATAGAGATGCTTGCGCGTTCTCTCAATGATAAAGACAAATAGCATACACCAGACTACATTGACTAATCTTACAGTTTAAAGTCCCTCTGCCTCTCAACCGAAATATGTGCATTTAAAATACAAGTAAACATAATATCTAAAGCAATAGAAGACAGATCTTAATTTCGGCATCCTTATAATCCACTAACCAAAGAAATACTGCTTGATTCACGCTGGTCTTCCTTCCTGCTCACCATGGAATAGAGTAGGCTACTTGGTGGAAGGGCGCTCAGGGAACGACGGGACAGTTCAAAAAGTTTAAAAAGGAATTAAAGAAGTAAATGATCCTAACATGCTTGTATGTATGCCGAATATAAGAACGAGTCCCACTGATCCAGAAACTCCCATCAAACCCTCTTTTTTACCGTAATTAAATGTGTCTCTACGCATAACACTTTAAATTGATTGATTGTTGAATGGAGGTTTGGTTAACGTAAGAAGGATGACTGAAATACATTATAAGGTAAGGTAAGGCATGCTGCCCGACTTGGCACGACACGTAAAAGAGACCAGATTGGTTTATTATTGCTTCATTGATATTTCTGTAATATCAGCGTGCCTGAATTGCATCTTGCTGCTCCGAATTCAGCAGCTTACGTTGTAACGTCAGTCGAGAGCGAGGGGAGGGTTGCTTCAGAGCGCTCTGCTGACCCGATTCAAGGTCTTTAACATTTTAATGCCAAACAAAGCGGGTTTCACGTGTGCATCCTCTTAGATTCAGTGAGGTTTTAAATTCAGCCTACGATCATGTCATGCAAACTGCCTTGGATGTGAAAATCCAGTGAAAATCAGATCATAACTTACATTTGACACTAAATATTACATTTAGGTATAACATTTATATGGTGTTTAAAAAGGGGGGTGGGGATGGGGATGACTATGTATTTGCTTCGACATGTGGGGCTTATTTATTATTTATTTATAAGCAATGTTAACTGTTAATGATTTGTAATATTACAGCCAGATGATTAAATATTGTAGGCTATTTAGGCTATTTGATCGTGTTAGGATTCTGTCATTTAATGTGTTTTTTTGCTTTCTTATTTAATTGCTAAAATACATTTATGTTCATGGAAACCCAGCAAAACTGATGGAAAACAATTGTTCCGGTTCTAAATATCTAAATATCCTGATAACTGTTTTTTTGAGTTGTAGAGATTTAAATCAAGTTCTTATGGGCCTACCTGCAAATGTAAGAAGACTAAATGCCACAGCTGTAGCCACTGAGGCGATATAACTTCAGCTGCAAGTTCCTAAACTGTCTGTGTAACTGACATGTGAGTTGGCCGTTGCAGAAGCCCTTAATGAACCCCTTCTCACCGCTAAACTGCTTCAAGTTCGGAAATCTGATAGTGGGGAACGTAGCGTCAAGTTCGCTAAAGTTAAGTACACTTATACCGGAATTTACAAAGTTCAACCCTTCAAAATAAAAACACGTTTTCATCACGAGGGAAAAAAAGAAAACTTAAAGTTTTCTCTTTGCAGAAATTGATGCACAACGAGCAGAAAATGTGCAAAAAAACAACAATTGACTTGGGAATACGTAAGGTGAGGATGAGAGTAAACCACATATAAATATTGCGTAATAACCTTATTTTACAGTCAATGGGAAAAACAGCCTAACATAAACCACAAATATGTAAAATTAATCTTAATAAATGAGAATATGTTGGAATATAGGCTAGCCTATATAAAAAATAAGAACAACGCAAGCTCATGCAATAATGCATTAGGACAGAGGTCTTCAACAGGGATCCAGGGCCCATTGGGGGTCCTCATAATCACTGCAAGGGGGCCTCCATTGTTAATTTTTGCAAGTTTCTTCGAAAATTAAAATGTTTTAACATGAATTCAACATATTATTAGCACATATAAATCCCCACTGTTGATAGGGTTATTGGTCTATAAAGTAGTCACTATGGTAGCCATCCACAGATACAGTCACTGTGCCACATGTATGTGTAACATTAAAAGATGATTAATAAAATCATGCCAAAAATTATTTTAATAGCTTAGTATTTTATGTAAAAAAAAAAAAGGTAAACATACAATATGCAACTTCATTTTATACAATATGTGTAGAAGACTGCGGGGTCCCTGCTCCATCTCTTTTTCAGTTAAGGGGTCCTTGATTTAAAAACGTTAGGTTGCATTAGTATGTACAAATTGGATGTCACAACACAGGTCAAAAAGGCTATTACAAAATGGGTAAACTACCCTGACCCTCAGGGGCCCCTGAGCACTGAGGTCCCCTGTGGGGCAATTAGTTAATGATTTCATTGATTAATTTAAAGGAAATTACTTTACTCATTTGCATGTAAGTATGGAACGGCATCTCTCTTTTAACTTGCTAGTGGGTGCCGGTGAAAGGATTATTTTGTAATGTTTTTATATTTCTTAAAGACCTTGGTATATTTCATAGCAGTTACACCGTTAATAGGCTACTTATTATGTATTATTCCTAATCTGTAAGTGAAACAAATCCGTTATCACTTTAGCGTTAGATTTTTGGTTGCTTTATTTTGAAGGACACTACCGGAAGCCCTGCGTCGCATGCAGTGCAACTTGACACCATCGGCGGAGACAGACAGCAGTAACATGCAGAGCAGCTGATGCTGAGCGGGGGCTAAAAATAATCAACTTTTTACTCTCCAATTCTCGCTGCATTGTGTTTCTTTCCCTCTTATTTATTTCTTCCATTTGTTTTTCTTTCTTTTTTAAAAGCAAGACGGTTGGAATGAAACGTTGTCAGTAAGGAAACTTAGCTACTTTTCTTCGAGGTAAGACACTTTCGTCATTAAATTAAGCCAACTTAATTAACGTAGGCTAACGTGTGAACATTAGCTTTCTGATGTCTTTGAAGCTGTAATTAATTGAAAGTTAATGTGGTTTGATAACTGGAGTAATGTTAGTCTAACGTGTGTGTTTTTGGTAAAAGCTTGTGGTTTCTTTCTTTCTGTGTCAGCTACATTAAAATGGTTTGCTTGATATTTTAACACTGTAGGCAAGCTAGTTATTTAGGCTGTCAACAGTCCCCGCTAACTAGCCAGCTGCACTTTGATTATGGTCTTTGCTATGTCACTGAGCCCAATTATAGTCTCTGTTAAAGGGCATTTAAATGATTAAAAACAATCATTTTGTCTTTCTCATTTCAAAGCAATGGACATAAATTTGAAGTAAGACAGAAATGTTGTGTAGTTTTCTCATTTTGGAGAACAGCACCTGTAGTTTCAGTTCTGGCAGTTATAGTGGATTCCTATGGTGCTGATTTTGAATGTTTGGGGGTTGTCACTACCCGATGTGAGTCGAGTGCAGATGTGAGTCGCGCATGCGTCACTTTGCGACGAGTGCAGATGTGGGTTGCGCGTCATAGACAGTTAAAGAAATGGACCAACAGATCCTGTTGCTCTGGACGGAGACCAGTGAAGTCTGTTAGAAGCTCTTTCCCGGTGATGCTGAGCGTTACTGCGCAGACTCCAACTGAGCTGGAAGACGTAGATGTGAGGTGAGCAACCTGTCTGAAAGCTGTAAGTCTTCTGGTAGCTGTGCAAGAGAAATCTCAATCATTCCCAATCAGCAGAGACGGAGAGGTAGGTATATGTTAGGAGATAACATAGGCACGGGCTAATTACTGCTAACTAACATGCTAGTTAATGTTAGTAATTAAACCCAAACAGCTAATGTAAGTCGAAACTGTCTGCGAGCTTTTCCTGACATTACGGTAATTCCTCTTCTAAACGAAATTGCCAGGTTATCACACACTCCTTAGCCTATTTTTACAAGTTTGGTACAGATCCTTGCAAACAAATCACACTTTAATAATTTTATTTTTACCCTGGGTAACATATTGATGCTGTATCAATATCGCGATATGAGACTAGATATCATCTTAGATTTTGGATATATTGTAATATGGTAAGTGGTGTCTATTTCCTGGTTTTACAGTCTGCATTATAGTAAAGTGATGTCATTTTCTGAACTTACCAGACTGTCGTAGCTGTTCTATTATTAACCTTTACCCACTCAGACATTAAATCATTTCTGGAGAATATTTAAAAAAAAATCTCATTGTGTAAATAACATTTTCTTAAAGCACCAATATTCAACCGTACACTATCGCCGTACAATATCGACATTGAGCGATTTGGTCAAGAATGTCGTAATATTTGATTTTCTCTATATCACCCAGCCCTAGACAAAATAGACACGGTGATATGCTGGTAAGGGCAACTGGCGTTTAACCATGTACGCAGCCACTAGCTCACGTTACTGTACTGTGTGAACAGTTAACTTAATTTAAAAATGTGGCGTTTTCTTTCAGGCCAGTTTTTTGCTCCTACCCAGGAGTGTTTGTGTGGAAGTGCCCGACCTCAATTTAATAGTACGCTGGGGGGCATTTAACCGGTCATTGCCCCTGAAATAGCTTTCATAACTGACACTGGCCTGCATTTGTGTTTCTGTGTGAGTAAGTGTGCGTGCACTTGAATGTGTGACATGCCAAGAAAATGTCGGACCAAGCCTCCAAAGGTCACGCCAAAGCCCCTCTAGTGACCCTGGTGGGTAACGGTTTAAGGATTCATGGAGAGCCTTAAGATTATATAACTGCAAGATATGAGGAAAATATGCGATAATGTTGTTGAATATCGCGATAACGATATTGCGCACAACAAATAAACGGATAATAAAGTGTTCTCAGTTGTGCAGTTCTGTTGCTTTCAGTAATCTGCTAAAATAAAGCAAATTGCTTGTTGAATTAAAACAAACAATTTCCAACATTAGTGAAAAAATTGAACAGTGAATATATATAAAAGGCACCAATAAAAAGCAGAGCCAGTTACATTTTAAAGTACAGTCTTCTACTGATTTATTGCACCAGTTGACGTCGCAATGTCAGTAAAACAAAGCCCTATAACACACTATGTAGTTTATATCATTGACTGATTTTGGCATTCTTTGTGTTTTTGTTTTTACAGATCGACTCAAGGCTTGTGTGGAGCAGTCGGGTGGGGGCATGGCCTTGTCGTTTTGCGGCAGCGACAACGGCACCAATTCCTACAGCGTGAACGAGGGCGTGCTGAAAAATGGCTGCTTCGTGGACGCTCTCAACTTGGTTCCCCATGTCTTCCTGCTCTTCATCACCTTCCCCATCCTCTTTATTGGTAGGTGATGGAAGTTCACACACACACACACACACACACACACACACATATATATATATATATATATATATATATATATATATATATATACACACACACACTACATATGCTACATTTAAACCACATGGACAAAACGTTTTTATTTGAACACATCAGGCTGTGCCAACATATTTCTGTGTGACATGAGCACAGCATTTGTAAAAAAACACAAACATAGTTCCCACTGGTCATTTGTGAGGACATCGTGTTGACCTGAGAGGTGTACCCAAACCTTAAACATGCAGTTGTGCTCATAAGTATACACACATATGCTAAAGTTGATTAAAAAAAGGATTGAAAAATATGGCTTTGTGATCAGCTCGTAGAAATATATGAATACGGTATGAATGGCCAGGGCGTATCTACGCTGCCCTAGAGTCCGACCGATAAAGGATTTTTAAGGCCGATATGATACAAATATTTGGTTATTTAAAAATTGGATATTCCGTTATATCGGCCGATATATCTTTTTTTAAAATCCAGAAACGCGTTACAAAACAGATTTCCCTAACATTAGTTATTTGTAGTCATTTATGAGTTCTCACTAAAATAATATAACAGTTTGTTTTATTGTCACAACAGAACGGAGAAACATCAAAATATATTAAAGGTCTGATAAATAAAACGTATAAAAATACAAACTTAAGATATGAAACTTAAAGTCCTTTGAACTAAAACACACATTGACAACAAAAGACTCACAGACGCAAGGGGGAAGCGAGACGACCACCGTTCCACTCGACAAAAAGTCATATAACCCTCCAATGACTCGGAAGCTGTTCAGTTCAAAATCTGCATAGTTCCCCTTTACCGCCTGTTGTGGAGCATCAAAGAGCAGCGCAGACGTTTGGGTGTCACCGTGATGAAATACACGCTGCTAACCCGTCCGGTTGATCAAAGGGGGCAACCAGAGGCCACGAAACGGTTGCCAAATGAGTCAATATGGTTGTTAAGGGCAACCGGGAAACCGACACTGTAGAGCCCTGTCTGACATGAGGACTTATGTGTGTTACAGTAATCTGTTCTCAAGCGTCACTGCATGTCATCTGACAGGCAGAGCAGATGTGTTAGTGATATTAACTTTCCCTCTTACACACACACACACACACACACACACACACACACACACACACACACACACACACACACACACACACTTTAAGTCCCTTTCTTGTCACCAGTGTGAACATGAAGCAGCACGATACAGACAAACTAAATATAAACAAAAAACTGTAATATCATGAATATTGAGTGTTGATGTTAGCAGTTAGTTTTTTTGTTAATTCTTTCTCAATAAAAACAAATAACCATGTATATTCAGAAGAAACATATAAAGGATGAAAGGGGAGGAAGGATATGAGAAAAAAGAGGAGTAAAGGAAAGAAGGTTTTCTTCTTCTCTTATTGCAGCATTACTCCGCAGAGCATAACGTGTGTGTGTGTGTGTGTGTGTGTGTGTGTGTGTGTGTGTGTGTGTGTGTGTGTGTGTGTGTGTGTGTGTGTGTGTGTGTGTGTGTGTGTGTGTGTGTGTGTGTGTGTGTGTGTGTGTGTGTGTGTGGGGCTGTGTGTTTACAGTAGTTGATGGGAATAGTTCTGAACAGAAGCCCTCAGCCTGTTCCCCGAGGGACTCACTAATTGAAGCTTCCTGGTTCTAGGTTTTTATGGTCTGTGTCCCCCGGGCCTCCGAAATGACTGCGGTCAATTTAGTTAAGAGCAGAAACCAACCTCATAAGAAACTAATAAAACCCTGTGGTACTGAGCTCACACGAGTTGTATTAGGGTTGCTAAAGCGTTGAGACTTCAATGTTAAATTGCATTTAGAACTGCGAAAAAGGATTTGATTAACATAAAACAAATGAATCTTGAACTGTTATATAATCAATGACGGCCATGATCACACTTGGCGTCTTTTTTTTAACCAAAAAACGTTGACTTGGGCACTTTTGTAGTAAAAGAAAAAGGAGCTGGCAGCGTGTTGGTTTCAAAAAGCAGCTTAGAGCGTCTTTTATTGCTGAAATTAATGAATGAATTAATGAATGAAATCTTTATTTTGAACGATTTTAATATATACAAAATGTATCTACATATAAAATGTAGAACAAAAAAGCAAAACAACAAACAAAATTTCAACAAAACAGCTACTACAGTATCCTAGAGCGCTACGTGGAGCGGTGCTAATGTTACTACCACCTTCTCTTTTTTGCTGGTCTTCCTTTCCCTCCCGTTTCCCTTCTTCTTACAGGTCACATTTTTCAAAAAAGGCATATTCCATCTAGATTGAACATATCATGCTTCACTCTTTCTGTCTCTCTTTGTCTCTCTTTGTATCTGTCAGGTTGGGGAAGTCAGAGCTCCAAAGTCCAGATCCATCATAACACATGGCTCCATTTCCCCGGCCACAACATGAGATGGATCCTCACCTTCTCTCTGCTATTTGTCCATGTCTGCGAGTTCGCAGAGGGCATCGTCTCCAACAAGTGAGACCTCAGAAAGATATCTTATCACATTATCACACAAAATACTAGTTTTGTGTCCCTTACACCACTAATGTAAGTGAAATGGTAATTTCGTCTTAAGTTATCAAGTCTTTTAAACATACTAATTACATTTTGTATTTGCCTCTTGCTGTAGAGGGATGCAGACCAACCACCTCCATCTCTTCATACCAGCCTTCATGGGTTTCATAGCAGCCACAACATCAGTGGTTTACTACCACAACATAGAGACATCCAACTTCCCCAAACTGCTGCTTGGTAAGACTCAACACTATGCTGTATTTTGATAAAACGTCTGCCAGGCTGCGCTTGCATGATATTGCCGTCCACACCGCACCAACCCCGCTGACGGCAAGAAGCATAGCCCACATTTTAAGTATTTTAAGCATTTCAAGTTATTTATCAGACTTTGCACAGCTTCCTCTGGAGACTCCAAAGGCTGCATACTACCTTTGATGACATACAAACCTGAAAACACACTTTGATGACTTAAATTAGTGGAGGTCCCCTTTTGTTTATAGTTCACGTTAATGCAGGAACTAAAAGCTGCTACAGTAGAGGAACACCAGAGAGGGCACCAAGGGGAATGTTTACGAAGGCTGTGGAGCCCTTGCATGGGCTCATGAAATATGTATTTTTACAATATACATTTGATCAACGTCAATAAACATGAAAAAGCAGCAGTGTTACTGTCCACATCATCATTTCTACTTCCCCCACAGTCCTGTTCATCTACTGGGTGTTGGCGTTCATTACAAAGTCCATTAAGCTGTGGAAGTTTGCCGAGCACCATGTTGGACCACAGCACCTGAGGTTCTGCATCACTGCCCTGCTAGTCCTCCTGTACGGTCTGCTGATGGCCGTGGAGATCAATGTCATAAGAGTCAGAGTGAGTAATCATGTTTAATCCAACATCATTAAGTGATGCGTTTAATCCAGAAAGAAGGGTGGAACCAAAAGAGCACATATTCGTGTCTAATAATTTTATTAGAAATGTACTTTTTTCCAATATAATATGAATGGTGACTGGAAGCTTATTTAGTTTTTTTTCTACATTTTATCTTTTGTTCGTTTTATTAGTTTAATTTGTGTGTGGCATCTATATTGTTTAAATGTTTTCAATATTTTATACTAACATGTCTGTTTTTTTTGTTCACATATTTCTCCCTGTAGAAATATGTGTTCTTTGCCAACCCTCAGAAGGTGAAACCACCGGAGGATTTACAGGATTTGGGGGTTCGCTTTCTGCAGCCGTTTGTCAACCTGCTGTCCAAGGTAGAGAGACAGACAGACAGACAGACAGACAGACAGGCACACACACACACACACACACACACAAACACCTTTATTTTATAAGGGTGAAACAACAACAATTCAAGACAGGTTCCACATACACATGCACACACACACAAGAAAAAAAATATAATAAAAAGTTAAATAATAAGATAGATATCATTTTCTTTTTTCTACTTTTCAAAACAATTATTGATACCATCCAGATAGTCTGAAATACAAGTAAAAAATGTACACATTTCATATATTTAGGCCACCATGAAGCTCAATGTTTAGGTCTCAAGTTCAATATCTATTATATGTTATTGGAGCACAAAGTGGCAGTAGTAAATGGTGCCTATTTTTGGCACATTTTTAGGCAACATACTGGTGGATGAATCCTCTCATCATTGGAGCCCATAAGAGGCCCATAGAGCTGAAGAAGATTGGCAAGCTGCCCATCGCCATGAGAGCCCTCACCAACTACCTTCGGCTCAAAGACGCCTATGAGGATCAAAGGGTGAGCAGATGGACATCCTAACCTGATTTCCCACAAATGCGATGCGGTTTTCCAACTGTTAAAATGTAAAATGCATCTATCTTCCCTCCCTAAACTCTCACTCTGCACAGACAGCGGAGGATCCGAACCGCGCCCCGTCAATCTGGCGCTCCATGTATCGAGCGTTTGGTCGCCCCATCCTGCTCAGCAGCACCTTACGTTACCTGGCCGACCTGCTGAGCTTCGCCGGACCGCTCTGCATCTCTGGCATCGTGAAGTACCTGAACAAGACTGGCAGTGTAACACCGCTAGACAAGATCAAGGGTGTATGTATGAGCCTGTGCAAAGATTCTCTATTACTAAATGGTGTGAAATGGTACACGCTTATTTTCTCCTAAATGGGTGTGGCCTCAAAAGTGTTTGAAAGTGTACTGAACGATGTGTGGATGGACAAAAACTTTATATTTGTATAATTTATAAATATTTTCTTATCCTAACATTATCTATTTACACATCGGAAAGATATATTTAGTATTAAGGGAATTAGTTTTGTAAGGGCGTTTGTAAGGTGACGTTAGCTTAGATAGATATAGATAGATAGCTTTATTTGTCACATATGCACAGTGAGATCTGCTTATCTGCGTGCGTGCGTATGTACTTCTATCTCAGTGAGTACCAGGTTGAGGTTTAGACCTTGACACAGAAAGTGGCAACATGTTGAAAGGTGAGGAAACTCTTAGCGTGGGTAAAACCTTTTCAGGACTCAGGCAGTCACACACGTGCTGGTGGTGACACGAGGACTGCGACCCACGCCTTGCTGAGGTCACACTGGAGAGTGAGTCATTTATTGGTTGGCTGGACCACCCAGCACCACTGACATGCAGTGACACCATTGTGTCTGTGTGTGAAGTGTGGACGACCCACAATGATGCACTAATATGCACTCAACATTCATTAAAATGAGCTTATGTAAACACTTAAACCAGACTTTGGTTCTGTTGACGGCTTTACTAACTTCAGCCCAAATGTGGGTTTAAATTTCCAAAGTTATTTCTCTGATGGGAAATGAATGACGCTTAACTTTTCACATTGTCATCTCACTCACAGTCTGTGTTAATCACAGGGTGTTCAGTTGTGACTCTCCTATGGCGCCGGGTCCATTCATTTTTGAGTCAAAGCACTGATTTTAGATGTCAGCTGTCAGGGTCAGACTTCTAGGGGAAAATGCTGTATTCATACAAAATTGTTCTTTCAGCTTTACTATTGTTTTGAACTAGTTTGTTTGAGAAGATGAGCTTTAATTTGAGTGTTAAGAGCTCATACTTTACATCGGCTTACCCACACCAAAGCTGCAGTGGGTAGAGAACAATAAAAACACCAGAATTCAAAGTAGAGTGAGACCTCATCCTGCAACCTTCCGTCGCAGTGCAATGCATGCACAGAACAGCCAATAGGAACCCTCTATCTCTCTGAAATAACCTGTGATTGGCCAAAGTCATTGATCAGCTAAAACCTAAACACAAAGCCAAGAGGAGGTGCACAAGTCTAGTTTGTTCTCAGATTACTTAGTTTACAATATGCTGCGAGATTATTAAGGAATTTTTGCCCAATGATGCCAAAAATAAATTGCCTATTTAAGATTGTAATAGTTTTTTGTAAGCTATCTTGCAGGAAACAGTAGGAATCAAGTAGTTAGTTTTGAGGTCAAGTGACTCATAGATATTTAAAGGTGCACTATGATGGACAAGTCAGTGAATTCACCAGTTTTTTTCAGCACTTCATTGAAAATATGCAGAAAATATTGACTTTATTCCAGATGCATCAGGATCTGCATCAGTGTTATAAATTAATATCACCTGGACCAAACCTGTAACTATTCCACTGCAATAACACAAAACAATTGTATCTTGCCATGACAGCACAATATAGAGCAGAGTTTCTCAAATGGGGGTACTTTGGAGTATTGAAGGGGGTACATAAGAGTTTTTGCTAAATGTTTCTCAGTTACAAGGCTTTAGTTACTTTTTTTGAAGGTTTTGTCTTTTGTTTTGACCTATTCTTGCCTTTCTTCCTTCCTTTTTTCTACTGTCTTTATTTCTTCACCATTTTTGTCTCATTTTTTCAAACTTTTTTCACCTTTTTTCAATGTTTCTGTCACTTTTTTCAAAGTGTCAGTTGGACATAGCGATGGAATTTCTTCCTTCTTTCTACTGTGTTTTCTTTTCAAAGTTTTTATTGCTTTTTTAAAGTTTGTAACATGTAGCGGGTGAAGCAAACAGAGAGAACGTAAACACTTTTACACACGGCCCGTCTGGCGAAGAAAGACGCTGGCAGAGCTGATCGCAGACATCAACTATCCCCTTAAATCCATCTCAGTGCCATAATACAGACAAACTTGGCCGGAGAGGCAAAGCAGATGCTTCTGTGATGGATGTATATTTTCATTCAGTCCATTTGGCTTGATGTTGTAAGAGCTGATGTTGAAGGTGAGATGTTGTCGGGTCTGTGCCTGCCTATTAAAGTGGGTATAATGGACAGCTGCGATAAAGAGCAGAGCTGGGCTGCATTTCTGAGTGACATGGAAAGTTCCCCACTCACTTCACACTTTAATACAAAGGAGAGGTCTGCTGAGCATCAGACTGAGCTTTTTGCTACTACTCTGTGTGTGTATGTGTGTGTTTGTGTGTGTGTTTCCATGTGTTTTAGTCATACACTCGTGTATATACCGTCTGAAAAATCATACATATTCATTTCACAGAATGGATAAAATCCTCCCATCTGTGTGTGTATGTATGCATGTATGCATGATTATCAATACAGAAACTGTTAAAATAACCAAATACATGAATGTGTTTTTGTATAATCCAGTTACGGTACATCTTAAAAATCAATGTTCTTCATCCCATTGATGCAAAAAAGCATCGAAAATTCAAGAGCTGTAGCAATGGCTGTACCAATTTTTTAAAAGGTATTTGTCATATTCCAAGCTTCTAAGGATATTTTTTAATGAAGTTTCAAATGCCTGTGGTCAAAGTTTCCCCATAGTTTAAGCTGGGAGATGTGTTTGCGGCAAGTTCGTTCTTCGGAGGCAGACCATTAAATTGGCAAAATTGAAATGACAAAAACCGCCGTTAAAAGACCCCCCAAAACAACCCATTATTGTGGCATTGACAGAAACATTTGTACAAGACATCACCATGGGCTAGACAAATACAGACAGACAATACATGAGCAATCAATGTGTGCAAGTGGAACTGTTAAGAAGGAGCTGTTTGTATGCCTTTTTTTGAAGTATGTGATGGATGATAGTGTTCTGATCTGATATGGGATATCATTCCAAATTTTGGTGTATGTATAAAAACAAATTGATTTCTGACCATTGTTGTTTTTGTATGGGGGGGACTGGAATATGTACCTGTGAGGTGTACTGGTCTCATATTGCATGGGAGAAGTGCAGCAAGTGCTGGTAAGGTGCCATTTTCAATCTGAACATAAAATGCAAGAGCGTGGCTGTTAACGTAATTCTGATAAGTCATTGCGAGTGCAATGCAATGGTGAGACCACTTTGAAAGATTACTGTGGATCTTGAGAGCTTGATTGTATAGTCGTGCTATTGGTTCAGTAATTTCCTTTGTGGTAAGAGACCAGATAGGAAGACAATAGGACATGATTGAAAACACAATTGCATGTAAGTAGGTTTCAGAAAAGAAAAGAAAAGATATGATCAGATCTTGTTATATACACAAAGTTTCTGATTCAACTTTTTTATTAAGTTAGAAACGTTTTGCAAAAGTAATGGAATCGGTAAAAAGATTTTTTTCTGGATGTGTGAAAATAAAAACATTCAGTTTTCTTTACATTGATGTTAAGTGGTTCTTTTTCAACCAGTCATGTAGAAGCTGAAGATCAGATGATAATTTTTTATGACATTTCAGAGAGAGAAACCACAGTATCATCAGCGTGCAGTAAACATTTTATGAAATTACACACTTGAGGGAGATCATTGATGTATAAAAGAAAAAGTAAGGGTCCAAGAATACTGCCTAGTGGTACACCCATGTCACAGATTAAAGGTTGGTATGTTGGATGATTAATTTTGACAGCTTGCAACCTGCATTTCTATCACAGATGAAGACAATTTAAGATCTGATGGTTCACTGTGTCAAAAGCTTTACAAAAATCAATAAAATAGCTCCAGTGATGTGGCCTTTGTTAAGAGAGTCACGTAATTGTTCAGTGAAGAGTAATAATGCCAACATTGTTAATCTCTTTGCACAAAAAAACGTGTTGACAGTCATTGAGCCACTCAGTCACTGCTAGTTTCAAGGTAAGAACTTAGCTGGTTATCCTGGGCTTTTTCAAACAGCTAGATGTTAATGTATCTTTTGTGTGTGTGTGCTCTGTTATAGGAGACATATTTAGGTGTGTACTTTATGTCTACCACTGAGCTGCTGCAGAACACCTCAGTCCTGGCTGTGCTTCTCTTCCTGGCGTTAGTCCTCCAGAGGACCTTCCTGCAGGCCTCGTACTATGTCACCATAGAAACAGGCATCAACCTGCGCGGAGCCCTGCTGGTGAGTGAAACATCATGGAAATTTAACTTTTGTTTCCATACTCAGTAGGGTTGTGAATCTTCACTGGCCTCACAATTTGATTTGATTACAATTATGCTGAATCAATTCGATATCACTATGTATCACCTCAATGTTATTATATATTGCTACACATGGTTTTCATCAACACATTCAAGCAAGCAGATATACATAAACTCCCCTCTTTTATTGTATCTGCTCTTAAAAAAGACTGATTTGCTGAATTTAGAAGAGTCTGAACACAACAGACAGCATACAAAAACTCAAATCACCAAGTGACATCAGCAGGCAATTATCAATTTGGTCTGTCACTCCATTGATACAGAATCATCCAGGTCTACATCACGATGCATCAATGCAAAGATTAATTTTAACACCACTAACTGTACGTGCACACCGCCACCGACTTGAGCTGCAAAGAAGCTCTGGCCGCCATGTCAAGGATGCTTGTCAAAAACTACGGGGAAGCTTTTTGATGCTTTGGCCGCTGTGATGTGGCAGCGTTCTATGCTCGATCATGCAAGCAGCCACTGCACGGCCAATACATTAACACTAGAATACTTTTATAATGACAGAATTTTTATAACTGTTTGGTCACATTTCGTCAGTTAAAAATAATATAAATCATCAGCACAGCATCAGGTGTTACTTTGAAAAGGTCTAAAAAAGTCTCCCTATCATTTCAGAATCCAAGATACATGTACACTTTGTTTATTGTGTGAGCTAGCTGACATATGTTTGTTTTATGAGGACATAAGGGATTTACTTCTTTGTTAAAATTAACTCTATGATGATTTCCTCTGACTTTAAGATTAAAAAAATAAGTTGTGCTTCAAGGAAGGACCTTTTTTGTTGCAGATTTTCATAATCTGCTCCCAATGAAATAGAAGCTCACATTTCTGGTATATTACTTTGCAATGTGAATGCGGTATCCTATGCATCATGACCGATATATGTTGCCTTTTCAATAAGTGTAATCGTTTACATGTCTGTTTCATTAACTAGGCGATGATTTACAACAAAATCCTGCGTCTCTCCACCTCCAACATGTCCATGGGGGAGATGACACTGGGGCAGATCAACAACCTGGTCGCTATAGAGACCAACCAGCTGATGTGGTTCCTCTTCCTCTGCCCCAACCTGTGGGCCATGCCTGTGCAGGTAGGTTGACCTGGATCTCCATTACCTTTCCTGGCCATATTTAATCTTCTGTAGTGATGTTTCAGCAAAGACTTGTCCCGTCTCTGTTTGTATTTAATTTGCAGATCGTGATGGGAGTGATCCTGCTCTACTACTTGTTGGGCTGCAGTGCCTTGGTTGGAGCATCTGTCATAGTTCTGCTGGCTCCAGTCCAGTACCGAATAGCTACAAAGCTGGCAGACATACAAAAAAGCACACTAGTAAGCAGTATACTTAATAATTTGTTGCCTCCAGATTTCTTTGCAGGTTTTTTTTTTTCTCACAAAACATCATGATGTAAATCTATTATTTTACAGCAGTTGGTAACTATTATGTCTAGTAATGTGAATTGATTATGGGACAGGTAAACATAGTATTTTGTCCCCTGTCTCTCGTACAGGAACACTCTACGGATCGTCTGAAAAAGACCACAGAAATCCTAAAGGGCATAAAGTTGCTGAAGCTGTATGCCTGGGAGAATATCTTCTGCGACAGCGTGGAGGACACCAGAGGCAAAGAGCTCACCAGCCTCAAGACCTTCGCCTTCTACACATCAATGTCTAGTAGGATAGAAACTAAATCTGTGATCTGAGTTTGAATTATGTCACTTGCATTTGTGTGTGATTGCAGTCAAGTAGATTCCTTTTTTCGTTATCAGGATTGCTAAAAAAAATCATAACAAACTATTACCAAGTGTTTTCTTTCATGTATATTGTCCTCATTTTTAGTATTATATGACTGGTTTCTGTTTTGCTGTAAAATGAAAGCTGCTTTCTCTCTCTGTGCAGTCTTCATGAATGCTGCTATTCCCATTGCTGCCGTTCTTGCGGTAAGACACTTTTGCTATAATACGATTTGCGGTAAGACACTTTTGCTATAATACGATTGGTCATATCAAAACTGACCTAACCAATCCACCAAATATCAGTTAGGGTTGCTAAACTCAAAATGTTGTCTTGTAGACGTTTGTGGTGCATCACTTCTTCAATAAGACCGGTCCCACTCCTTCGGAGGCCTTCGCAGCTCTGGCGTTGTTCCACATCCTGGTCACCCCTCTCTTCCTGCTCTCCACTGTGGTCAGATTTGCTGTCAAGGCGCTGGTTAGGTGAGTGTCTGTGAAAAATGGTTCTTCTACTGTGCTTTATGTTGTTTTCATTACTCAATTAGGGCAGGGTACCGAATATGAAACTGTTTAGGCACTGTCTCTAAAGCAGAAAGATGCCACGTCATTCAAAATCCAATTTCAATGCCTAAGGAGTAAATTTAATTAGCGTCAGTGAGCCAATAAGCATGCAGCATGCTTCAAACAAACAAGAAAGACATCCTGGAGATGTGGTGCCACAAACTAGATATGGTTCCCGTGGAGGAAACCTGACAGCAGTGAAGAGAAACTCTAAACTCCTGAGAGATTACTGCTATTGGTATTGTCACAATCACACCTACTTGTGTGTGTGTGTGTGTGTGTGTGTGTGTGTGTGTGTGTGTGTGTGTGTGCGTGTGCGTGTGCGTGTGTTTTCACAGTGTCCAGAAGCTCAGCGAGTTTCTTCAGAGTGACGAAATTGGAGACGACAGCTGGAGAAATGGAGACACGTCTGTTTCCATGGAAGCAGGAAAGAAACACCTGGGGGTGGTAAGTCTTGATGAAACCATATTATTCAACTAAACTGAGCATTACCAGGAAAAATGTACCACTAGTTTAATTTCATAGCTACATAGGCAGAATTTTACAGGAAAACTGTGGTGATTGAAATTGAACCATAAACCATGAAAAAGAGACCCAGGAAGTCAAAAAGGCCAATTTTCCTGAAATGTATCATACAATCCCAGTGCCAAATGGGACCAATTGTTAAAAATCTGCATCTATTCGTCTGCAGACAGGAAATCAGACCACATACATTTATTATAATATTTGACCTGACGTCAGTTGTTGAAGTTGCTCCTGCTGCTGTCTTCAATTTAGGTCTGAGGCACATGACATTTACAGACGTCACATTAAATGACAAAAATCAAAACATTTGTCTTGTATTAGAACAGATGGTGTTAACTAAAGCGCATAGAGTGCCAAGAAATCGCTTTAATGTGCTGAATTTAACAGCCAGAGTTTCCTCGTGGACAGGAGTTTGGATCAATGAGGTGTGCCAGACGACACGGCACACATTCCTTCCGTGTTACTCCACTTGTGTCCTTTCTGCTTTGGAGGACAGGTTTCTTTAACAGGGTGTTAAGGGACAATGTATAACATCATCCCTGCTGCCGACTCCTGCTGGAGCGAGAGCCTAATGAGCAGATCCTCCAAGGGATGTTCACGTATTTAGACAGTGATGTGCCATGATGCACAATTCCTTTGACTGGCATCATGGCATTGAGTCCATTCATATAAGTGAATTTTCAGAAATTAGAAAACAATTAACCCAATCAGCGTTTAAAAAAAAAAATATATATCTTGAAAGTGGCTTATTTATAGCCTGGTCCTACCAGACTCTGGTCCATTAGCCTGGTCCTACCAGACTCTGGTCCCTTTAGCCTGGTCCCACCAGATTCTGGTCCATTAGCCTGGTCCTACCAGACTCTGGTCCATTAGCCTGGTCCTACCAGACTCTGGTCCATAAGCCTGGTCCTACCAGACTGTGGTACATTTCATTAGTCCAGAGAGTCGGGCCGCTCTCCATTGACAAGTGTTAACTACCTTGAAGGCGGGTCCTCTGTTGAAGTTTAAAACTATTGTATCTGCTTAGAGCCCCTCTGGATCTGCCATAACCAATCGCTAACGTTTCGTCATGACGTCGGCTTAGCGTCGCTAGCGTTAGCCTTTACTAACTCCTTCACCACTGACAGAGTGAGGTGGAAAATCAAACTTTTCCCAAACCCCGTGGGGAAGAAGGCCACAACATCATGGCCACCAACAAAACTCAGCAAAGATTGTTCTTGCTCGGGCTTTAACTTCTGGATATTCGGCAGCGTTGCCACAACGGACCGAATGGTTTCGCTCTCATCTTTCTCTGTCGCCGCCATCTTTTTTTTTATATATATATATATATATATATATATATATATATATATATATATATATATATATATATATATATATATATATATATATATATATATGGATTTGTGTTTTTATTATTTTAACAAATAAAAAGTCATTATTTTCTCAGGACTAATTATGTTTCTGAGGCAGCAGAGTTCTTACATACCATCACCACTCAGTGAACTGCAGCCCTGACTTTGTTAATCTTGTGGCTGTCTGAGGTTTCAGCCGACGGAGTCACATGATGGCTATTATGTTGCAGAGGAATTGACACTGTGTCCAAAGTGGACAGTCAGACCACAGAGCCAAGTGCCCCACAGAACTCAGTAGAGGTTTATTGGTTTTCACATTGAAGGCATAATGACAAACCCCATAGGTGCCAATTTAAGTTGGGACGGTGGGTACGCGTACCTATCAGATTTTCTCATGAGTCATTTTGTACCCATCACTTATTTTACAAACCTTGAGCTCAATTTGGTTAAAAATAAAGTTCATAACACATAATTCTTGAGCGTCAGATGCCAACAAATCCACAAAAATGTCTATCCCCACAGGCACAGACACAGCCGTTCTGCTGCTGTGCTGGCTACACACTACCTTTCCTCTCAGAGTCTCATGTCACGTCATGTCACATTGTCAGCATGGTATACATGGATACATGAAGCAGAACATAGCGGCTCCTATGGCTAATGCTTTTTGAAAACTTTAGGTTTTCTTCTTCATTAATGTGTTGGACATCATCACATTTTTGTGTACATTTTTATTCATTTACATTAGTAAGCTACAGGACAGCGTCTTTCAAAACATGACCTGCATGAAAGAGAAAAATTGTGTTCATAGTAGCAAATCATAATGGAAGTTATCTTGAGAAACATTACAGATAGAGTAGGGCTAGACCACACTCAGTAATTTACAGAGACCCAACAATTTCCACAAGAGCATGCGTTTGGCGTGACAGCGGCGAGGGAACACTTCCTTTTAACAGACCCTGGCTCTTGGTGGGTGTGACCGGTTGGGAGAGAGGGGGAGAGAGATACAGAAATGTATTCATTATTTAGTATGCTTAAATGCAAACAGTAATATTGGCCTTGGTCTTTCTGGTTGTCATTTTCATTATTTTATTACTTCTACTCAACGTGAAAGCTCCATTTAGAGCTGCTTTATGTTTCCTTTATGTTTCCATTACAAACTCAAAGTGGTAATTTTGAGACTCAAATTTTTAACCAGGGTGTCTTGGAGCTAAGTGGCCACTGCTGGGTTGTTATTGGACTGTGCTCTCCATAATATTACAAAATCAATCAATCAAAAAGTAACTTTCTGTGACCTAATGTTTCCTAGGCAAAAGCTATCAGTACCAATTTCACCAATTTAGTCCCAAATCAAGTGGAAATGTAAAAGCACAACTTCCTGTATTCTAGAAGGCATTTCCATGGAAGAGCAAGTAGAGACGAGGTGTTACGAACTGCGAATGTAGAAGATTTGATGTACTTCATACTGCAGGTTGGACCCCTGTCGTGTTTAATAAATCACATTATCGCCTCTCTTGTAATAAGGCTTAATCATGAAAATGTATATTGTTACCTCACTGATCTTTTATCTAGCTCCCCTTTCAGATGAAATTATCCCCATGACCAGCATTTTGGTCATTGACATCGTAGTCTAAATCCACAACGTTTCACTTCCGAGATTGCTCCGGTGCCGCTGGGAATTCTGCCGGATGTCACTCGTTTTGGCCGGATGTTTGTTACCTTCCGCTGCCTTTGTGTTGGCATTTTAAACTCTGGTGGATTTCTGAGGACTATGGTTAACTGCTCCTCAGATCTCTGCAGGGTAAATCCAGACAGCTAGCTAGACTATCTGTCCAATCTGAGTTTTCTGTTGCACGACTAAAACAACTTTTGAACGTTCACATGTTCCACCAAAACAAGTTTCTTCCCGAGGCTATTTCGCAGCGGCACCAGGGCTCCGTCCGGCGCTTAGCACCGCCCAAGATGATTGTGATTGGTTTAAAGAAATATACCAATAAACCAGGGCAAGTTTATTTCCGCTACCCTACACTATATGGCTTAACCGGACCCTCTTCCACAGCGCTGAGGGGGAAGGTCTGGCAATGAAGACTATTGACAAGGCAACTTCAAAAGCAAAAAAAGGAAATTTGTGGTCCTTAAAGTTACAATCATAGGACATCTGGATGTTTTCAGAAAAAATTCAAGCTGAACAAACATTAACCACGGATTGGCTTACGAGCCAAACGGCGTCGGAAAAACAGATTTTTAACATTGTTTTTACTGGTTTTAATCGTTTGTTTTTGAGAGGAGAAGACCTCTACGGATAAAAACTCGGATGAGGAACACTGAAGAAACCCTTACGGAGAGAAACAGACTGTAATGACGCCAGTGGTGGTCAAGAGAACAACTCCCATCATCCCACCCTACTTCGCCATGTCACCAAAACTCTTTTTGTTATTGCTTTGATTGAGATTCCCCTAATGGCGGAAGATTACATATTGTACATTTAACATGCATTCATACTCCAGAAAAGCGGCAGTTTAATTACATCTGGCTGCCGTACCCTGACTTCCTCAGATGTGTACTTCATTAAGGCAGCACAATACATCGTTTTTATATCGTCATCGTAATATCAACTGCCGCAATATACACATCACGAAAGACACATTTCTTTTGTTAGTTGAAAAATAATATCAGTAGTGAACTGCACTTTATAACAGTAGTGTTCCTCTTTATTTTCAATAAAGTTCAATACAAGACTGTGGGAAATGATTTCCTTTCATTCAACCAGCATTTATTGTATTTTAGCAGAATACTGAAAGCAACAGAAGAGAGGAAATGAGCACCCTTTAAGATCTTTTCATCTTTTGCAAGTAAAATCATTATCGTGATATTCTAACTTTATCGCATATTTTCCTCATATCGTGCAGCCCTATGCTTCATGGGTGCGATAATGGTAAGTGACATGAATATACCCAACGTAGCCTTTAGCCTTGCTATTTATTCAACAAATGTACAGCTGACACACAACGAAGATAACAGGACAGAGAGCCTGATGTACAGTGTGTTTGTATGTGTGTTGTGTCTGGATAAGAAGAACAGGATATTGTGCGCGCAGTGGGAATTGAACCCTTTGGGGCAACATCCTCCAGGCTTATATCAGAGAGAACCCCCGCACTTCTTCTTCTTCTCCCCAAGGAACTGAAACGGATGCAGGAGAGTCTTAAGTTTATTTGAATGCTTACTTCAAATCTGTCTCTTTTCCATACCTCCCTCAAGACCAAAGCAATCAACAGGAAGCAGCCAATGCGCTACCAGATGGACAACTACGAGCAGCCCACCCGGCGACAGATGAGACCCACGGAGACGGAAGATGTGGCTGTAAAGGTCAGGATCAAAGTTCACGTGTTGGGTAAATGGTTGCCTGGGGGTAAGGACAGAAAAAGAGTATGAACTGTCAAAGACCCCAAGAAATGTAACTACCAGTGTCCAAGGTTAAAGAAATCTAATGTTTTAAGGGCCATCCACACCAAGAACAATAACTATAAAGATGTGAGCATCCACACTGCTGAACAATAACATTCTGCAAAACAGCAACATCAAGCACGCACTGCACGCTCCATCTGATAAGAATTCATTAAATACTGATACAGCAGATGTTGCAACATAAGAAAACAGGAATGTCAGTAGAAATATCCTAACTATTCGTGAGCTTGGGTACATTTTTATAAACCAAAAAACAACATTCACTCTTAGGGCCCTATTTTAATGATCTAAGCGCACAGCGTGAAGCGCATGGCGCAGGTGCATGTAGGGCATGTCCAAATCTTCTTTTGCATGTTTGACGGTGCAAAAAAGGGTTTGTGTGCACAGTTCAAAAGGGTTGTACTTAGTGTCTTTATTAATTCATAGGTGTGTTTTGGGCGTAACATGCAATAAACCAATCAGAGGTCATCTCCCATTCCCTTTAAAAGCCAGGTGTGTTTGTGCCATGGCGCATTGCTATTATGATGGCGGATTTGCACCGTCATATTTTTATTTGTAATCTTTTTAACTTTTGCATGATTGTGTGCTGCTGCCTTGCCGTGTGTGTGTGTGTTTGTGTGTGTGTGTGTAACAAGCATAGTGTGCGTGTGCTGTGCATAAGCCTAGGCACATTTAACTAATTTGCTGTTAAAATATGATACTATAATAATGAAATGCTGCGCTATTGACTTTAGACCAGGTTTTTGTTGGTGCGATCACTTCCCGCTGCCTCAAGATAGCAATACGCCCAGAATTCACGTGAACACACCTCCGTGTAAGACCAGCATGCCCATGGGGTCAAAGATGGTGCAGGTGAATTTGCTATCTTAACAACCTGGGTGCTGGGCGGGAAATTGACAACTGCGTCGGTCTTAAACTAGCAAAAACACTTGCATCGGGCTTTGCGCTGTGTCGGGTGCTGGATAGGGCCCTAAGTGGTTTCTGTGACATAAGAAATAAAGTACTAATGTTTAAAAATACACAGATCTAGGATCGTAGCCTCACCGAGTTGGAAAATCACGTCACGGTCATGCCACCGACCACCTCTGTCTGTCTCCGCCATGCCATGTTGTAAACTCAGATGGATTTGATTGGCTGTCAGTCTTACTATCATCAAATCGCTCTCAGTGGAAACGATTTTTAAAACTATGTATTTATAGTTATAGTGCTAGGTGTGTACGGCCCTTTAGACGTCTTCGTTTTAAGTGTTTAGAAAACAATTTTGGACACGAGATCAGAACCAGCTTTCTAAAAGAACCGTAAAAACTCACGGACCAAGAGGCTTTTCTATGCCGGACACTGAGAGAGGCAGTTAGAGGCAGCACATTCAGAAGTGATGAACTCAGCTTTCCAGACTGCTACTTGGCACTTCTCGGACCCTCTCTTAGAGATAACTTTTAAGGAGACCTTGGGGGCTAGACAAGTTTAGTATACAGAGGGATCAGTTGGATAGAAGTGGAGATTGAAGAGGGGGTAATAACTAAAAGGAAAGAAAATATGAGAATGTAAAATCAAGATCAGAACATGGCTTTCATTATCTTTTTCATTTATTAGACTTTTTGACAAAGAACACCAGATTTTCTAAAAGGAGCAGTTTGGTTTGAATTGATTTTCATCCCGATTTTCTTTTGTTCCCAAACACTCAAAAGTTATTCAAGAAGACAATGATAAGAACATAGTGGTTGCTTTCCAATTCTTTTAGATGCTTTTTTTATCTTTTTCTGTAACAGTAAAAAGCTAAATAAATGAGCCCAGACAGGGTGCCATTGACGACATAATAAAAACATCTTCTGATAAAGATCTTTACTCTTTGATGCAACTAAATCGGCCTGATTCACAGGCCATGTCACATTGACAACGTGCTTAGTTTACCCGCTTTTTTACGGCTTTCAAAGAAGTTCAACAGTCACACTTTCAGATGGGTTTTGGACGAGTTAAAAGAACACTATGTAACTTTTAGCGCTAGCAATGACAACCTGTAGGGGGACCGAAGCGGGAAAAGTTACATAGTGTTGCTTTAATAAGAGATGTATATAAAGCAACGTCTCATTAAACTCAAAAACGTGGATTGGTATTGATCTGACAGTACAACTCATTCATTTGACTGACACCTGTAAGTGTTTCATACATATGAGGAGGTCCTTAGCCCTCACGCATACAAGCTGCTCCCTAATACCATCAACATCTGTTTCATATCTTGGCTGTTGTACATCCATGGGTCCTTGGTGGGTGCGTGGAATCATACGTGTGTGTGTGTGTGTGTGTGTGTGTGTGTGTGTGTGTGTGTGTGTGTGTGTACTGTTTGTCCTCTCAGGATGTGTAGGATTCACACGAGAATTTGTTGCCCCTTAAAGGGCCCAGTGAATGTGTCCAACATTTTCTCAGCCCCTCTGTAAAGGCTGCCCTTCCTGTCTCATCCCTGTGGAGTGATGCTACCGACCAGACGGCGGTCCGCTAATTAAAAAAAATGCGTCTCTGTGCAGCCCCATCAAGTTCTTCCACTCCAGAAATACTAAACAGGAAAAGGTCAAGTCAATTTTATTTATAAAGCCCGATATCCCTCATTGTTAAGGAAAAACTCAGGAGCAGCACAACTCATTCACATACGTGAAGGTTTGGGAGACTTATAACTTACACAGAAGCATTTAATGAACACTCAAATGAGGAGACAATTAAGCAGGCAGTTCAGTTTAACCACGATGTGTTATTGTGAAGTGCCGTCCCAACTCTCTGAGGTTCCTGTACTCCTTAAGGTGTATTTAAACTCATGCTGGAGGCGTTACATTTAGCTGAACCTTTATTATACCTTTAAAGATATTGCAGGCATGTTAACACAGATACTAAATCGTGTGGCTGGCCCACCGACCTCCAAAAGGGGACAGTCCTGAGACAAAACATTTCTAATCTGCCTACGTAGATTCCCTGAATCTGTAGATTAGACAAAGTTAAACATGAAAATGTTTGGTTGTTGGAGATTGGCCGAATATTCTCGTCCCCTGACCTGTGACCTGTGAATGACCTGATGTTGCCATGTAAGTTTCCCTTAGACTCATCATACCACAACATGATGTTTGCGGAAGATCCACCACACACATCACAAATTTGCCTCAAACCATTTAAGAATCTGTACACAATACAACATACTCTGTCATTAGTTCCTCAATTCAGATTAAAAGTTAAAAAATCCCCCCCCAAATTGTTTTTACGGGAAACAATGAAAGAAGCCTCTGAGCAACTGAGTAGGGATCCCTCTCTCTGGACATACGGACATGCAGTAGATGGCTACCACATTTCTCCCAACATGGATTTGGGTGACATCTTGTATCTAACGCAGGTTTAGATTAGCTTTGGGCGGTAATACGTTATACTGCGGGGCCTTTAAAATAGCAACGGTATCAGTTTCAATACCGTCATTAAGGAGAATTCCTTCTGTTTTTTTACATTAATCCCGATCGTCATAAATATGCGTGTACTTCCGATTGAAAACCCCCCGACCCGAATCAGTGCAGGCAACACTTTCAATTTCCCACGTTTGTTAATCAGTTGTTTTAAGTATGATGATGGCAACAGGTACCTTTGCTCAGGGAACTTTGACATTTTCAGATGTACCTGAAATATCTTACAAGATAATGATTTCAGTGTCTAATATCACAAACCACCAAAACAACTTGAAAATGTGAGTTGTAAGTTCCTGCTGAATATTTGCTTACAAAGGAACAAAGATGCCTTTTGGGATCTGTGTCATGGAGGGAAGGGGACAGTGGAGAAAAGGCTGGGGGATGTCAGATAAAATAAACATAAAATAAACAAATAAAAGCAACAGATGGGAGGAATGTAAACAGCGTCCTAGCAGGAAGCAGGGTGATAGATCACTGAACGGGGATTAGATATGAAGGCCTGTTACAAGTTGCTCAGCTCCTCTACATTGATCTGACAGTTGTACAAATGAAGATCTTTGCACATAAAACACATAGTTTATAAAATCTGATCTGATGTTATATTAGAAATTAAGCTACCCAACAATTCAACAGCCTACAAGTCCAACTGAAATTATTAGACGGTTAAACAGTTATTTGACAGAACAGTCTTTGACATTTCCAGTTTCTAAAACTTGAGGATTGTTCTGCATTGACCAATTTTACTGTTGATACTTTAACTACATTTTCCTGATGATACTTACATACTTTTACTTAAAGGTCCAGTGTGTAGCGTGTTTAGTTGTTCATTATCAAAATCGGTGTTGCCCGTTCCCAAACTTGTCCTTTTTCATGAATATTTACCACCACCATCAAGTCAAAGTATTCCTAATGGCTTGAAACTTTACATTTACATTTACACGAACTGGGGTAGACCCTCCATAGTCATCTGCCATCTTGAAATACGCTAGCAAGGGACATGCAGGACACTGTGCTGTCACATGATAAACTCATAGGTATGCTGCTAATGGGTATCGGCGCTTCCCTTACTATATATAATGTATATGAGCTTTTAAACTGGGCCTACAATAACGTGCAGGGTGGCTAGAGCCTTCAGATACTGTATACCTTTTTATTGTACAGATAATACTACGATATTAAAATAATTGTTTATATATACCTGTAAGCCTATCATCATCAAAAAAAAGATTTATCTTCACAAATATGTTGGATTTATGTTAATGTAATATTTAATGTTAAATGTTTAACAATGTTTAATGTTAATATTTTCAGACATGTACACACAGCACATATTTTTATCTATTCTAAATGTCCCTTGATTTCTTTTTGTCCCATTATTATTATTTATTTTCATTTTAAGACTCTTATTAACATGGAAAAGTGGATCGGCTTGCTTTGTGCTTTGGCATATAGCCTACTGAAGTGTTTCACACTAACATTCTCACTTGAAGCAAACAATCTCTCACACAATGTAACACTGTCCATCATAAAAGGGTGAAAACTTTGACGAGGGCGGGGGGGAGAATTGGCATCAGCTGTCTGCTTGGCCATCAAGTGGTATTTCAGACTGAATGATGGCTCAGTTTACATCGACAAAACCCACAAATCACTTTGGTCTGGTCAGTGGAAGTAAACTTTCCGTCCAGAATCTTATTGGCGTCCATTTCAACGTCTCACGCTTGCCATCCACTCAAAACACAACATTACTACTCTTTGGATATATGTATGTATATATATATATATATATATATATATATATATATATATATATATATATATATATATATATATATATATATATATATATATATATATATATATATATATCAGACTAATTGTCTGATATTTAAACTATCAGACAATTATTTGGAGACTCCTGTGCAGCAACTTTGAGGGCCCCCGTGTGAAAGATCTATGCTGTAATGAATACAGAAGTGAGCATTAATTAAGGCTTTGATTGGGGGGGGGGTCCTCAGACAGCCTCTCTTTAGAAAACAAACAATGCTGCACCTGTCCCTCTTAAGTAATGTTTTTTTTAAATGTGTTAGCGTACATTTAAATGAACTCTCCTGAACCTGAGAAAATGCGTCACCGGATGACGTTTGTCATCAGTCCCACATACCATGAGAACAGTGTGTGTCCGTCATTGTGTAATACAGTTATCACAGCAGCGTTCACACCAAATGAACTCTGAGTTAGGAACTCTGGGTCAGGACATAAACTGGGTCATTTGCTTGACTCTGGTGGCTCTACTCGCAACAAGAAAACAGCATGTAGTCATGTGTTGAGACATGAGAGAGAAATCCACTGCAAATAATAATTGACTCCACAAAATGAGTAGTACTAGTAGTTAGGGTTAGGCTTTCCTGAGTAAAATCTTGCGTAAAGAATCTGTGCTTTAGCGGAGACATTTTGACATTTCAATTTCTCTCTGTGTTTTTTGTTTAGGTGAGCAATGGATTCTTCACCTGGGGAAGTAACCTGTCCACGCTGTCAGACATCAACATCTGCATCCCCACAGGTAGGACTAACCCTTCCACCAGATGTGTCACATTGGCTCAGGTGGTAGAGCGGTCGCCTACCAATTGGAAGGTTAGGGGTTTGATTCCTGGTCCTGCAGTCCCATGTCAAGGTGTCCCTTGGTAAGACACTGAACCCTGAGTTTCTTAGGGATTGGTTCCTGTTAAAGTGCTTTGAGTTGTTGTTAGAACTAGAAAAGCACTAAATGAATACAGTCCAATTTAAGCATGGTTTGCAAAGCAGGCATTGTCAATTTTAACTCTGTGATAACTTTGATGCTAATGCTGCCTGAATATTACCTCTAAGCAGCCACATTGTGTTATGTTTTAATAGAATTCGCACAATATCCAGATAGCACAAATATGGGCTACACTAAATGACAAAAATGATTAGGTGTGAGGTTGTGTAATTGAGAAAACAAATGATGGAATGTAAAGAGCTATTGGCCTTGCCTTGCCTTAATTTTAGAAACCGTATCAGCTTTTCAGACTCCTGCTGTCTTTGCATTAGCTCTGAGCAACATGCTCTCAGGCTTGCAGCGATGAAATACAAAGTCTCAGGAGGCCAGGTCATGTTGAGGAGGCGGCCAACAGATTGGCCGTGCAGAATATCACACGCTCGCATCTTCCCCTGGGAAGTGACTTGCTTGCTATCCTCGTCATGCTACTACTAAGCCAAACAGGATCTGCCGTTCTGCCAAGTGTGTGTGTGTGTGTGTGTGTGTGTGTGTGTGTGTGTGTGTGTGTCATCTTCAAGGGACCGTTGTATGCTTTTGTTAGACTTTAGAGCTTCGAAGATTAATCAATTAGATGTCAACTATTAAATAGTCTGCAACTGTTTTGATAATCAATTAAAATGAATCGATTTGAGTCATTTTTTTATGAATAAAAGTAAGAAATTCCCTGATTCCAGCTTCTTAAACGTGAATATTTTCTAGTTTCTTCACTCCTCTATGACATTAATCTTTGAATATCTTTGTGGACAAAACAAGACATTTCAGGACGTCATCTCGGGCTTTGGGAAACACTGGTCCACATTTTTCTAAATGTTCTGATATATTAGACTTAACAACTAATCGATTAAACAAGAACATAATCCACACATTGATCAACAATGAAAATAATCCTAAATTATTAGAATTAGAAGAAGTGTTAGGTTAGGGTTGACTTCAGGAATGCAGTGCTGATAATGATGATAGGTGGGATAGAAGTGTGTTTGGTTTTGATTTTTCACCTTAAACTTTAATTTTTAATCAGAGATTGGTCAACGTTGTTGTAGAGCGTTGTTATTCATCAAGCTTTAATTTGTGGCTCCCAAAGCAGTATATAATACGGTGATATGATCAGGCAGTCAATACAGATATTTCATAAATACATTAAAAACAAGCAGGGCTATAACACAACCCTATGTCTGCTCTATTACAAATCATTTGTATTTTAAAAACCATACCCAAAACAGTTCCATTACAAGATGGAAATATACAGTAAAAAAAAAAAAATCGTCATCTATAGATTTTTTTCCTCTCTTTCCTCTTGGCTAATTTATATGTTTCACATGTGAGCAGCCATCTCAGTCTTTGAGCATCATCCATATTTCCCAAATCAATGCTGTATGTTATTGTTTAGTTGTGACAGATTGATAAGCATCGGCACTTCTCTGACATGCAACTCCACTTTTAGGTCACAAAATTCTCACAACCCCAACGTGCATTTGTCA
>JABXJD010000007.1:6335000-6457500 GCA_013375575.1 Percina caprodes | reverse complement strand
TCTGCTGACCCTCCATTCGAGCCCATTCATAATGAGTCAGCCGTCTCTCTGTGAGTACGTCCATCGCACTCCCTCTCTCTCCCTAGCTCTTTTAATCAGTTATTGTTGAAACAAGTGAAGGCGCTTTCTCAGAGATACATTCAAAAAAAAAATATCCTACGCTATTTATTTCAGATAGCTAATTTTCATTCACATGTGTTGCAGCTGTATGTCTATACAACATACAACTTCAACATAAGAAGAATGTAGCATAATACGGATGTGAAAGCAGTTATAAACAGCCTATGTGACAATAAAATATGTTTTGGTTAAAATCAACAAATAATCTTGATAATTAATCGTGATCTCAATATTGATCAAAAATAATCATGATTATCATTTTGGCCATAATTGTGCAGCCCTACTTCTAGAGAAAAGATATCCTGAGACATTACTAAAAGCTACTAGTTTTCTAACAAGAATGCACATCACACGTCAGTCAGTCTGACATTTATTTCATACGTAAAGAACATAACATGGATTTTCTTTATTTTTTTGCTTTTCACTCTGTTTTGCTGGAAACAAATGTGATGTAGTCGGTACCGTATAAACAGAAACTATTTAGGTGAATCATTAGTAAAAAATTTTTTTGAAAATATTAGATTAGATTTTAAAAGTCATTGCAAACAAATCATGATACATAACACCCCCAATAATAAATGCTGCATTCTCATCGGCAGACGGCGAACTGGATAGTATTTCAGTGGACAAGAGAAGGGCGGTAGAATTACTGACTGAGGAAGAGACTACTGCTACGCACACACGCACACACGCACACACACACACACACACACACACACACACACACACACACACACACACACACGTCTCCTACGCATGCTAAGGTTAAAGTCCTCCTCGAGATGAGCTGTCCTGTGTAATATCCATGCTTCCAGACCACTGATCAGCCAACCCAGACCTCCAATCACACTGACAGCCAGCGGCCCGTCTCTCTCGCTTCACTTCACTGGCTCGATCGCACTCATACATACATACTCATATATGCTATGGGGGAGACAGGGAGTTAGACTGCTTTCACCTTCACACCAACACAAATGATACAGGCTAATTCAAGCCATACCACTCACACCCTCATGTAGCTGTCAGAGTGAAGGAGAAGACCTCTGATGAAGAAGCGGGGGTGAGGGTGAAATATCCAAATATCCTCTGACTGGTAAGACAGAGAGAGACAAGATGGCAGTGAAGGAGAGGACACATCACAGCAAGACAGGAGAGAAATACAGTAAACTGACAGCATAGAGGTAACTTTATGTTTAAGTAGCTGGTTATACTGACATATTGGGGCAATTGGGAGTATAAATGATACCTTGAAAAAAAAAAAAAAAAAAAAAAAAAAGTCAAAATTGATCTCATTTGGACAATTAGATGGGAAAAGATTCAGGTAGCTTATATAATGAGGCAACATTATCACCCAGCTCTCTTGAGGTACAGGAATAAAACCAGATGGATTTTTTTTATAATAATGAACGTCCGCTACATTCAAGCCATTGCCAAATGAGTTACTATAAAGCCAATAAAAGGCTGTCGGCTCCGCAAAACTCTCTGTATTTCTTAGCATGGCAGAATATGGTGTCGTCCGGGCGGCTTTCGCACACCAAAACTTAAGTGAAGATAGTGACCTCTTCTGAAGAGTCCAACATTTTTTTTTTTTAATCCTCCGTGTCCTCTTTGTCTACGTAACAACTGCGTGGAGGAGGGGTGGGGGTGAAGCGTAATTACGGAAGGTTTGTGTCATGTGGACAGAATTGTTGTCATTACTAAGAATTCCTCATGGGGCCGACAGAAACTACACACTATAGCTTTAACTATTTTAAGTTAATTATTGCTTGGATCAGCCGTAGGTAACTTAGATACAAATAAACAATAAAGGCCACCTACAAAAGGGGAAAGGGCCCAATGGTGCTGCTTAAAACAACACAAAAATGACTCCTAACTCAGAGTTTTAATAAGGTGTATTTAAATAAAAGAAAAAAAACTCCTGGCGTCCCCTACTCTGTTCAAAACATAGGCTATTAATAATCATGGACAGTGCATGTGTGACGTCACCCTTGAGTCAGGCCTTGAGTTTGCCAATACATGCATTGCCGTCTTGGTTGCATTAAAAACGGGATGGGACCATTTTTAGACGAGAGAAGCTGGAGGTGACCGACTGAGCTGTGAACACTGTACCCACCCACCTGCATTGGAACCTGACAGCGGCTGATGCTAACAAAGTTAGCGTATATAATTTGAGGTAAGCTTCAACAGCTAAGTGTTCAAGTGATCTTAGTAGCTCATTGCATACATGTCCACAGTAGGGCTGGGCAATATGGAGAAAAATCATATCACAATATTTTTGATCAAATACCTCAATATTGTAATGTTGTTGTGTTGACTATTGGTGCTTTTACAAAATATTTACACAATGAGAGTTTTGATAAATAATCACCAGTAATGTGGATATAATGACTAAGTTGGTAATGGCAAAAAATAGAACAGTTACAACAGTCTGGTAAGTTAAAAAAAATTACATAACGTTGCTGTAATGCAGCCTTTAAAACCAGGAAAAGACAACACTTTTGCCATATTATGATATCCAAAATCTAAGACGATATCTGGTCTCATATTACGATATCGATATAACATCAATATATTGCCCAGCTCTAGTCCACAATTATATTACATATAAGAGGAGTAACACTGTAAAGTAACTTTATTAGATGTTACCGTGTAAACTGTCTGTAACGTTAGCCACTTTTGGTAAAACTTACGTGAATTTTTGTCAGAAAAACGCAAAATGAGGATTGCCGTTAATTAACCTTCTCTAACTATTAGAAACTGTATAATGTAGGTTAGCCTTTAGTTACCATAATAGAACAATAATGTTTTGTCATAGAAATATTAACGTTAGAGTCTTGCCAACTTTTGATGCATTTTGACTTGACATGCTGTCAACAATATAATAATGTATAACAATATAAAACCGAACAAGACTTTAAAATGAAGTACGGTTCAACATTATGCTGTTGTGCGTTAATATTTAAGTACAAGGGTCTTAAATATATAGGAGTCATTTTTGTCTTTCAGAAAGTTATCGAGGCTTAAAACTAAATGCAACATTACTCCTTGAGCGTCTTTTAGTACAAGTGAACGGTGAACAAGCCATTTTTAGGCGACCAAAATGTTCGAATCAACTTTTGAAAACAGCACAAGATTGGCAAAACCAAGAACACGGACACCACAAAGTAACCACGTCCCAAAACATCCAGTGCTTTATCGTCTACTTTAAAATCAATGACACAATAATAAAAAAAAAAATGAACATCCTTCTGTATTGAAAACTTGAAACTAGCGATTGAGACCATAAAGTCATTACTGAGGTAGTAATAAATCAAGTAAGAAGAAGGTCATTTTCTCGTAGACTTCTATGGAAATCAAACTCATATCATGCCCTGCTGAAATTCAGATAGAATGCAGGTTGCTCCGGATGCTCTGTCCATTCATATTTACTATGGGCCAAAACCAGTGCCCTTGCTTCTAGTGTCTCTAAAACATGTGATGTCTAAATGTGTGTCCCCAGCTAATTAGGTGAATTGAGGCATTCACCTAATTAGCTGGGGACATTAAAAGCAAAGTCTAATCTAATAATTAGTTTCTAGATATAAAGGCAATGAGTGTTTACATACACACCAATATTCCATTAATATTCCGAATATGACAATAATCCCAATTTACAGCTCATGTAAACAGCATATTATTTTTATTCCAAATGAAGGCTTTCTTCCGAATTAAGCATTTTCCGATCAAAACGTGTAGGATATATTGGTATTATTTGGGTTTAGGAAGCATGGATACAGTTGGAATTTGCGTCTCAAACTGTGTTTTTACCGCGGTTTAAGGCCTCTTGTCTGTTCACTGCTTATAGTCAGCTCTGTGTGTTGCTATGGTTGTTGTACACAAACCAACTAGCCAACAAGGCTGTGGTAGAGATGCATGCCCAAAAGAAAGGAAGGACAAACACAGCTACTTTCAACCATTATCAAAGACTTGGATATCAACAAGTTTTTTGGATATGCACAAACCTTTTCAAGATGGTTGAAGGAATGAAAGAGGGAGGCTGTGATCACACGGTCAAACAAGTCAGCTTTCAGTGAAAAGCCTATTATGCATGGTTACATATAAACGGGAATGTTAGTGGAATGTTCACTCTCATTAGCCATGTAAACATCTTAGTCGGATTATTTATTTATTTTTTTGGAATAAGGGCAAAAAACAGAATGTGATGTGCATGTCAACGTAGTCACAATGGCTTGCTGCTCACTGATCAAATCACAGCCACGCCGTAACAGGCATCCTGTCAAACACTACACCTTGAGTCTTGAATCTGACGAACATGTTTCTGTCCTTCTTGTCAGCACTTCACCTTCCATCTCACCTCCCCGATTGACACTGCAACCCAAGTAAAGGCTGCAATTGATGTTTGAGTCCGATGTACCATGTTTTTACTTTCCCAACTATTTTACTTGTCAGATGTAAAGCTGGAGGTCATTACCTTTAAGGCAATCTATCCAAGAGGAAAAGCTGCAATGGGCCCCGGAGATTTTAGATTTTAGTTTTAAAGCGTCTTGCAACCTCGGATGACATGTTTAAACAGCAGAAGCATCCATCTTCTGCACAGGTAAAGAACACACTTGCATTATAAAAGGGTCCTACGAATAGAAATTACTCAAGCCAAAACACAGTCCTCCACACGCATGCCGTGCCCTGCACTCCAGTGGGCGGACCGGGGGTTACTGTCGACTCCCAAGGAAAGTCTTTTCCTTCCTCTTTAGGTGTAAGAGACAGGTCAGCATATGTTTTACTTCAGCGAACGTCTAGTTTGCAGCGCGTGGGAAAAAGAAAAGAGAGGGAGGTTGTTTTTTTTTTTGATGCAACACAGAAAATGGGAACAAAATGTAAACATGCCAAACGCCCATTTTCCCCTGGGAAATCAGGCCTTGTGTAGACGAGGTGTCAGAACACATTCAAATATGGTGTATGGCTTGCCTTGGTGCGCCAGCTTAAAGACAGAACACATAACGGCAAGAAACGGATGGAAGAAATAACGAGAAAATAAATCAGCGGTATGGGGACAAATAGAGGAGAGACACTCAAAGCAGTTGTACAAACCAAGCAGATGGAGAACCAAACAAGAGAAAAAAAAACGTCATCAAAGTTTTAAAGTGAGCATCACCGGCACAGAGCAGGCATTTAGCACTTGCGACAGCACTTTGAGATTTAACCAAGTGCTGTTGAGTGCATGTTGACTGAACTTTTTTTTGTTGCTTTTCTATAATAAGAGGCAGATACAGTGCACATACAGAAGCTTACGCTGTGGTTTAGAAGCTGCATTTTCAGCCCAATTCGGCAGTCAGCCAGGGATGTAGCTGGTAATGCCAAAATCCATAACTTTATTAAATTAATATGCCACACTTATCCACTTGGCTATGCTCATACTCCCTCACTTCACCACCTGAGTAAATATTGTGTTTGCATTTATGGTACGTTTCCACTCCATACCAACATCAATAAAACACCTTCTGGAATATAGTTTATGCAGGAAGTTATGGGATGAGCCACTTGTTTTGACTTTCCCTCACTTGTAAAAACGCAGGTTTCCTTTTTCTCTGAGATTTCAAATTGCTACTCCAAATATTCAAGTGATTGTCAGTCACATGCTCAGCTGAATAAGACAGATGCCGGGCCAACTTATCATGTGATCTATTTTTTTACTAGATGATCGTCTAAATCAGTTTCAAACTCAATTTCACTAAGGGCCCACACTGAAAAATGAGAATCACATCAAGGGCCAGACGTGTATATTGACTGAGTAAAATATCTGACTGTATTATTGAGTGTCTCATATAGTCTCCTCACTTAAAGTTTGGTTGAAATAAAGTCCTTATAAGTCAGGAAAAAAAGCCATCATACATAAAAAAGCACCCAAAAGGTCGGAAAAATGGACAAACAACGGACAGAGACAAAAACTTTACGCACTAAAACTTTTAAGTTAGGCTCTAAAGCTTTAAGTCACATACTAAAGCTTTAAGTTATGCACTAAAGCTTTAAAGCTTATGTTTTTTTTTATATCAATGAACGTCCATTACATTCAAGCTATTGCCAAATGAGTTGACAGAAAGCTAATTAAGCCTACCAGCTGCACAAAACCCTCTCTGTATTTCTCAATATGTTTAGAAAATGATGTTGCCCGGCGACTTTTGTTCGCAGAAACTCAATGAAAATAATTACCTGTTCTGAAGAGTCTGTTTTATTAAATCTTCATGTCCTCCTTGGTTACAAGCATCTGTGTAGAGAAGGGGTGGGGGTGGTGCGTGACCACGGAAGGTTGTGTTGACAGTGTTGTTGTCATTACTTAGACTTACTCATGGGGAAGACAGAAACTACGCACTACAGCGTTAAGGGAAAATATAAATATAATTTGTATCTTTCATGACCCCACAGAGGATGACAAACAAACCCAAACACACTCCTAATATGGTATTTTATAACCCTATACAGCGTTTAGTTGATGGCGCAGGCTCCCTGGATGGTGGACGGGCGTCCTTTCAACCCTCATGTTGACCTCTGGTCAAATGGACTTGTTTTCCTATATCAATGTTCTTTTTAACCACCCAATTGCAATTACCCAAAATAACATGATTGATTCCACACAAATCTCTACTTTCATTAATTTTGGGGTGTCTTATTCAATTTTATAGCATTTGAAAAAAATCAAAGTGGTTTCAAAATATAAAAGTAGAGTAAAAGTTAACATAATCCAGTCTGTGAAAAAAGCATCAAAAGCATTGAAAAATGGGACAAAAACGTGAGAAAATGTTAAAAACATTGATAAAAAGGCCTCAACAAAAGTTTTGATTTTCAATTTTGACAGGAAGACAACACAAGGGTTAAAAAAACAAACAAAAGAAACACTGCAAATGCCAACACAAATCCGACATCAAGTGAGAATGTCATTCCAAACAAACTGCCTGATGGAATGAATCGTCACAGTAAAGGGACTTATTCTACAGTGTTGGGCAGCTGATTGGAGAAATGATTGGGGTGGTGAGATAGGAGAAGGGAGTGGAGGGGAGACGGTGCGGGAGGGATCGGAGGTCCTGATTTCTTTCTAGCAGGGGGCCGTTGCCCAAGTAGCCTGGCACCGAGCCAAACACACTGGGTTTAGTTTGTTATTGAGGAAAGGCAAAGCAATCAATCCAGAGGCTGGAAGGAAAGGAGAACGACAAATTATTTTTGATAAGTCGTCTGAGGAAAACATAATCATGGCTGTGCGGTGTGAGCTTGTGATAGGCGTAAAAACAACAATATTTTTTTTTTTTTCCTGCCATATCAGTTTTTTCTTCTCTCTTTTAGTACGGTGTATGAGTGAAATTTTCTGGACTTGTGTGAAACATAGGAAGGTGTTCCTTCCTCAGCTAGCGACAGATGTGTCAGAGCATGAGACGGCATGAAACTCTCCAGGGACTTTTTTCTTAAGTGTCACTGGGAAGCTTTACTGCGCACACACCCACACGCACACAATTCTTTGTCAGAAGTGCTGAATAATAGTGCTGTACTAAGCAGACTGGGCCAATTAGGCCTGGTGGGACTGAGAACAAGCAGCAGTCTGTGTGTGTGTGTGTGTGTGGACTATCCTTGAGTCATAGGCAGACGGCAGGACTGAACGTCAGAATATTGTCAGACATCTGCCTGCCTGCCACTGCAAAATACACACACACACACACACACACACACACACGCACACACGCACACACACGCAAACAATATGGCAGCAGGGGAGGAAGAAGGCAATAGAATTGGTTTAGCAAACCATGCATGGACATGCTGCTGTGTTGACAAGCTACTGGAGGATATGACCTTGTCTCTGTACAGTAAAAGCCAGGGTGGACACTGTCTCAAATATTTTACATGTACACTCAGAGCTGTATCCAATAGAACATCCCATACAAAAAGAATTGGTCTAATGAGTAGGAGTAGTGAGCGATAGATAGAATCTACCATTGCATATGGATATTATGTCACAATACTAGTCCAAATGGGATGCCATTTATACATAACATAAGTAGATGAACAATCCAGTGAATTGAGTAGGGTTTAACAATTTTGGAAAATAATCTAGTGATTTATTTCACCAATATTGCAACTGCGATTTAAAATGTGATTTTTTTTTTTAAGCTCTTTGTCTTCTGTATTATTCAAGAAAGACAAGCAATGAATCATTTTATTTCATATAGTATGAACTCCACATGTTTAGATGGATTAAAAAACTGTTCTTTCCTGGAGGTCAGGCCTGTATGTGATGCATGAATTGATATGACGGACATCTTTCATTTAACTACTTCACAGTACCATCACAGTAGTATAATGAGCACTGCCCTAGCCTGGTGGAAACATTCATATGAAAGTTAGAAACAAATCACACTAACTAAAGTGCAGATAGCAGAAATATAAAAACTTGACCACACTTAGTAGAATTTACATTATTTACTGTAATAAACATATGGAATATTTATATATATATATATATATATATAGACACACATATGCATACACACACACTATTTGTTTTTTTACAGCGCACACAGAGGAGCTGCCTCCAGCCCCTCCCCCTAATGAAGTTGCGTGCATGACAGCGTCAACGTTGCACCCTTCGTTTTATTACAATGTGTGTAAACGTTTTATACTACAACTCAGAGTTGTTTGAATGACAGAATTCTGCTTGAGGTACAGGCGTAGCGTTAGCGTGCCAAGTTGTTTGTGTGCAGACTGATTTTCTCTCGCGAGTCACATGACCAAATCGCAGCCTTTGCAATTAGAAAACAGCATTTTAACATCGCATGGGGCAAAAATATTTGTTATAGGCAAAATATGTGGCAAAACACCATTCGGTAAGAGAATTAACTTTGTGGATTTGGACAACAACACATTTTCCTCTGGCTCCACCATGAGGCCAAAATGTCCATGTTGTCCTTCTCTATCTATCAAACTGTTGCTTAATAAGCATCACAAAAGCATTACACACATGAGGGAAGGATTGAAAGAATCAAGGGTAAGGAAAAAAAGGTAGGAGATGAAAGACAACAGAAGGAGTGGAAATCAAGGGAGGGAAGGATTAAAGCAGAGACAATTACAGGAAAAGGCTAAGCAGGAAAAAAAAGGGAGACTGGAAGAGAAAAGTGATGGGAAGAAAAATGAAATTAAGTAATGTATTGGGAGACGAGGTGGGAGGGAAGGCAAACAGAGAGACACAGAAAGTAGGAAGGAAGAGAGGAAGTAACAAAAAAAAAAGATGTGGAAGAAGAAGGATGAGAAGGTTTATCTGAAATTATTGGTGAGGAGGAATAAGCCCAGGGAGGCACAGCTGCCTGTTGCTACAGTCGTATCATCGCCTCCTATGGGTTTTCCTCCAACACTCCAGAAGGTTCCACCTACACAACACACACTGCCTCACACATCCACTAGGCCCCGTCTGTGAGAGAGAGAGAGAGAGAGAGAGAGAGAGAGAGAGAGAGAGAGAGACACACACACACACACACACACACACACACACACACACACACGACTGTCCTCTTAGGAACTCTGAAAATCCATTGAAAATAGTCCTCAGGGGCTAAACAGTCTGTTCTTTCACACATTACCACTCATTCTAAAGTACTGCTGTCTGCTATGCTGCAAAATGACTAGCTTCTTTTCTGACAACATTACACCCCAATATGTACAGTCTATGGCCAATTAATACAGCATATACTGTAGACAGCTTCCTTAGCCTTTATCAATAAGTGTACAAACCATACCATGCTACCTACTCATTTTCCAATTTTTACTTTGCCTCTGTTTAAATAAGACATCTGGGTAACACTTTACTTGAAGGTAGCTACACAAGAACACGGACGGAGTAAACTCAAGCAAACTCCGTCGGCTCTGCAGTTTTCTTTAAGTCCCAGTGAGTCACTGCAATGCCGATAAAGTGGTTTTAAGAGTGGTTACAGTTATTCCAAACTTCACGCAGACAGTGATATGATATTAATGGCGAGGCGAAAGCGGTCACGGTGCGGTCTGAGACAAGCAGGCACAATGGTGGTTCCTTTTCCCTGATGACTGACTGACAGGCTGAGGTTGTAATGCAAGGACACTTTATTTCTACAGCACCTTTCAGCAGCAAGGCCTCTCAATTACATTCCTTTGCAATTAAGCTAGTTCTCCATTACGGCAGTTTAATGTTAACCTTTGTGTCATTATGCAGTTTGCACTAAAAGTCTTTGTTGTTTACATTCCTTTGCATTTTAGTTAGTTCAATATTAGCTTGTACACAATGTAATTTTTTTGTTTATTTATTTATTTATTTATTTATTATTCATAATATGTTTTTTGTTAATTTTGGAGTATCTGACTAGCGCACCCCTATCCAAGAGCACAACCAGTGTTATTAATGTTACTCTGAGTGAGCAGTATAACCACATTTTTTTAATTTTGATAAAAGACACAGCGAGTTGCCGGTTGTTTCGGCAGACATTACGGTTAAATTCAGTCCACAAAATATGACTGTTTTGCCGCGACGACAAGTTAAGCTTAAGCATCAAAACGACTATTTAAGATTAAGAAAAAGATTGTGGTGTGGATTAAAACACTCCTAAGGAACACATATTTCCTAGGTGAAACTCTGCTTCCTGGCTTGAAAGTCCTGGATGTTACCACGTACCCATCCACCACGACCCCCAGCCGCGTTCTTATACAGCGGCCGTCAATGTAGTGAATACAGTGAACCCTCGCTATATCACGGTTCACCTTTCACGGTCTCGCGGTGCTGATCTCCGCAATTTGAAGCCTTCAGTTCGTATTGATGATTAAAATTATTATTTTACAGTACAGTAGTTATTTGTAAGAAAACCGTTTATACAGTACTTTTATTTGTTAAACAAATGCTTGGGCCTGTAAAAAGGTTTTGTTCTTTGGTATCAATGTATTATGGAGTATTTCATCGTATAATAATTGTAAAAAAAAATAAAGGTTAACTACTTCACGGATTTCGCCTATCACGGGTTCTTTTTGGAATGTAACCCCCGTGAAAAACGAGGGTTCACTGTACAGCTAAATAAAACGTGGAATGCTTATGGATTACAGTGCTGAACTTATGGTAGCTTTTTTTGAATGAATTGTTAATGAGAACAGGCCGATCAAGGCCTGACCCGTACGAACAACAAAGTGTGCCTTATTGCCATTTGTCAGCTAGGACCTTCGACTTCACCTCCCTCCTGTGTTTAAAATCTCGCTTGTGCACCAGACACATCAAACCAATGAGCAAAGTCAACATCTTCATGTGGGGTTTAGTGAAGCATTTTGATTTGGTTTACTTTTTTACCAGTGTAAAAAGAAACCATACCAATGGGAAAACACATCAAGTTGACCAACTCATCCAATGATTTGGACCAAAACAAATAAACTATAGGTTTAAAAACACCCTGTAGCACTGTCATTTCTGTATGTGGCACGCATGCTAGAAGCCTAAAGACCTAGTAGTGGCCGATTGAAGACTTTTCTTTCTGATGTTGCCTTTCTTTAAATGATGTTAATTTCTTTACTGTTTAATCTCTTATACTGCACTGTAACTTTTATTCTTGTGTTTTATCTGTTTTTATATTGAACTGTTTCTTCTGTGTTTTATCGGTTTTATTTTCTTTTAACTGTTTTTTTTTTTAACTGATTGTGTAAAGCACTTTGAATTGCCCTGTTGCTGAAATGTGCTATACAAATAAAGCTGCCTTGCCTTGCCCTTTTACTACATCCAGCGAGTAATAAACAGAACAAACAAACACTGGTTAAAGTTTAGAGTCTTACCAGTAGTATTTTTCAAATAGGTAAAGTCTTTCCTGAGAGAGCCACTAGCCAAGGAATTTTCCCCGTGGGAGCATGAATTTGCCACTTAGCCAATCTCATGGCAATGTTTATTATGCTTTAAGATATCTTGTCTGAAAAGTTGACTTCCTGTCCTCAGAGCAACACTGTAAAAACAAAATGAAAGTGGCTCAATACATTTAAAAAAAATCATTCCTAGTGAAAGTTCAGGAGATAGAAAATAGACATCTAGACACAATAATGGAGATTAAGGCAAAACAAAATCCTCAATGGCCAATCCTATGGGGTCCATGATAACTCACACCACATTTAATGGCAATCTGTCCAGTAGCTGTCACATACTCTCTGTCAATAGCTGGATTAAGATGCATTGGGAGATATAGGTTCATCTCAATGGCATGTTCTTAACATGTTTTAATTACATATAGTATGAGGTGTTCTGGTGTTTTCAGTTATTGGGGTCTTTTACTTGGGACAAACCACCACAGTGTACTTAAATATTGTTGCTGACCAAGTGATTCTCTTCACTATGTTATTAGTTTCCACACTGTACCAACTTGTCACACGGAAACTTCCCACAGAGAAAGACAGTCTCAGGCACAAGACAGGGTCTTCACTACAGTCTATATCTCAGACCTCTTGGGTGAGGTTGCACTAGATCTTTGCAACACGAATGTGCTCCCAAGAAATCTCCTTAACAGATGCTGGTCTCAACTCAGCATTGATCAGGATCCCTGAAGAACGCTCCCAACACCTTATTGAATTTGGGCCTGAAGGTAAAAAGGGCCTAAAGGCAAAAAGTGGTCTTACCTTCATAATAGGTGGACTTGTGAATACTAAATTTAGATATATTCTTAATGTATAGTAGCCCAACTGCTACTACAATTGGCAGATTTTAATTGCTTTCAATATACATTTCACAACAATATTTAGATCTTATTATTTAGACAAAATAATACAAACTCTCTCTGCTTCTTCCACCAACTGGTTTCTTTTCTACTCTCCATCTCTCTCCTCAGTCAGCTAGGTCCCTAAGCGATTGTTAATCTAATGCCACCAGTAGAGGAGTTGATGCTGCACACCTGATGCCAGTGAGTCTCAGATGACACACTCGAGCTCAGGTACAATCTAACGGTGACAGGCCCAGGAGGCCTGCAGCTTCACGAATGTTTTTTAGAAGCCTCAGTCCCAGAGTGGATCATTAAACTGAAGAATACAGGTGGCAGATGAACCAAAGGCGCAAGAGCTTGTTGGATCGCTCCCAAAACAGAGTTGGAGAAGAAAAGAGAAGCAAGAATGGGATAAGAAGAAAGTTCTCCCTTGGTCTAAACACCACTCATTAGCAGAAACAAGGTATGGCAGTGAATAAAGTGATAGTGTGAATGGTAAAACATTTTAAAAAAAGAAGAAAAAAAAGATGATGCCATGAAAAGTAGGGGGAAAAAATGCAGGGCTGCTGACAATGACGGAATGACAGTTCCATGCTAAATAGGCAGGAGTGTCTAATCTACTGTTAGACATCCGCATCAAAAAATGTCTCTTCTCCAACAACTGTTCCGCTTCCTGTCAATTAGGTGCCAGGAAATTGCACGCACATTTGTCCAAGCAGGGGGAGAAAACAAATCACACACACACACACACACACACACACACACACACACACACACACACACACACACACACACACACACACACACACACACACACACACAAAATAGTCGAAAGAGTACATGTACCCACCCACGCATGTAACACACACCTCATAAAGCTGCAGCAAGTGAGCCATGATTAGTCTATCCCAGAGTCCCAGCATGCAGTGTGTGTGTGTGGCTATGCATTTGCTTGACTGAATGTGTGTGAAGCAGCTATTCTCTACGGTTTGTTTGACAAATAGAAAGTGAATGCAACGGAACCATAATTACACTTCCTGAGGTAGCGGTGACTTTGAAAGAAATAGAAAATGGAAAAAAAATGGGAGAAAAGAGAAAGAAATGGAGGCCTTGAGAAAGAGATGCTGAGGACCGCTTTTACCTGAATAGTGATGACGAGCTAAAATTACCAGACCTACAGAGCTGAATCAAGTGGAGCGCTGCCATGAGCTAGCAATTAGTCTCCAGCACCCATCAACACATGCTGCCTCCACACTTTCAAGTGAGACAAACCATTCTTCTTACCCATTACTCCTAACATTGGCTGTGGCATGAGGAAGAAAAGTCTGCTACTTTCAGTTTCACTTTCGGAATTAAACCTAATTGAGTTAATTTTGGCACAGGTTGAAAACTTCATGTACACTTTGGCAATTATGTTGGTGCATGCTGGAGGTTGTTGCTGCCCTTTGCCGCCTCCACAGCCCTAAACAGCAATCAGCCATGTTGCACTTAGACATAACAAGCTCACCGAGAACCGCCACAACTTTTCTGACACTTGCTTCTCGCTTGTGACTTTTTTTTAATGAGGTAAAGGGTCAGTATCCCATTTTGACCTCAGCACGGTTGTATGCCACATAAATGATGTTTACACAGGGATGCTGTAATGTGAGGCAAACTGGATGGAGAGCGATGTCTGGAGAAAGGGATTTCTTTTTTTCAACACAAGCTGATTGGCTGCAGCAGAAGGGTAGATGCTGTTTATTTCATTTGGTGCATGTTAAGCGCAATGTGTCAGATAGCCTGTTCTCACCGCCTGGCTGCTCTGATCTCATCGCCTCGCAGAGGAGTTTTATGTAAGCCTCAACATCAACAGAGCTCTTAGTCATGATTACTTCAATGGAGGAGAGAAGAGATAGGATAAAAGAAGAAAAGTACAAGGAGAGAGGAGGGAAGGAAGAAGGGAAAAGGATGGAAAAGAATGGGTGATGAAAAAGAGAAAGAAATTAAAAGAGAAAAGAAAAAAAAGAGTTGAGATGAGATGGCTGGATGATGGCAAAAAAATGTGGAAACAGAGAACAAAGGAGGTGGAGGAGGGGAGGACAATCGAGCACATCACTCAAAATAGATCGAGCACATCACTCAAAAAGACATGGGAAAGGGATCTGAATGAGGAGTGGGACAGAATCTGTAGGAACAGTAAAACTATGGCACGCGCCTTATTCAGATCAAGATTATATAGATTTTAAGAGGATGGAGGAATGAAGGGGTGCCATCAAGGTGTGTTTTTTGTCTGGGTGGGTGGTGATGATGAAGGGGGGTATGTTTTGTATGTTAAAAAATAAAAATGTAATAACAAAAAAAAATAGATGGGAAACTAGATCGAGATTAGGAGAGGAGACAAGACAAGGAGTATAAGAGGAAAGGAAAGTAGGTGAGAAGAAGGACAGAAAGGGGAGAGAGGGAAAAGAAAGGGGAGAGAAGATGCAATGGGGACAAGAGAGGAGAAAGTAAAAAGAAAATCTGAAGGAATGGCAGTATGAGACAGGAGAGATTTGAGAGGACACATGTGGATAGAGGAAAGAAATAGAGAATGTTGTGGGGGAGAAGAGCAGCAGAATGTTCTAGCGTAATTGTTCAGATGTGAAAAAAAAAAATCTGTCTTTCTTCAACACACACACACACACACTCACACAAAATGTCAGTCAATCATCGGGAGTGCTCTGTGTTCTTTGTGTTCGTCTTATCTCCCCTGTCAGAGTCGACAGTTTGTGTTTGCTCAAACAGCAGATCAGGAGGCCGACATGAAGAGACTATCGACTCCCTCCAGGTTCCTCAATAAACACATATCTGCATCCAGCGCCTGTCCGCCATCCAGCGGGCGGGGAGGTGCGGCATGGACTAAAGCTCGACCAAGGTGTGTGAGTGTGCGAGCCGGAAGCTTTGTACACTATAGCCCTATTCGCACAAGATTAGTATTACCTGGTGATCTTCAGCCATTTATAATAATAACAACAATAATAGAAGTTGTCTGTGATCTTAATCCCATGCAAATCAGCCCTGTCTGTAATTTGTCAAGTAACAGTTCCCCAGCAAATTACCTACCAAATTTTGCCAAACGCTGAGGTCCTGTGACAATATTAGTCCCATGTCTGTGATTTGGCAGGTTTGTATATCATTTCTTTATGTCAGGTTTTTGTTTCCTGTGCGCCTGCGGACGCTGCCTTTCATGGTTAACCTAGTCTGGAACACTGCCCTGACCGGAGACCTCCGTCCCCGAGTTGATACGCTCCCAGCAGCTTTGCCTGAGGGCTGACATTGATGCTGGGTGGGTGCCGCCACGGCGGGAATGATTCACAGATACTCGTTACTGTTCTAAGAGGTCAACAGCTTATCACGATGATTGACAGGTGCTTGGCTGGAACATGACCAACCAATAAGGAGGAAGGTGGTGACGACAGCATCACAAATCAATGTCAAGATGTGGCTATATTTTTAAACTTCTGTCATATTAAAACAAAATAAAAAATCGTGATAGCAAAGTACAAGTATTCAATGTTGAAGATACATATATTTGGCTTTGTTCAGTATTTGCATATAGTAGCATTTAAACAATGGATTAAAAACAGATACATCAAGTGTGTATATCATCTGAGAATGGTTGAAAACAAAAGTAACAAGATTGTGTTTCAGGCTCCAGAGTGGTTTACTTTATAAGCCTGAATGTTTGATGCTGTAGATCAAACACTATATACAACAGATCTATAGTGAGCCTTGGGGGCAGGTTTTACAGTAGGAAAGGCTCTGGTATATTTTAGTTTCCAGGTTGTTTCGGTAGTGGGCTGAAAAAGCTTGGATTCACGCACAAAGATGAATGCTCTGAGAGAGATGCGACATAAAGACTCAATATATGGAGTGGCGGTTGTGGTTGTCAAGAATGCTTTTAAGGATAATTGAACATTAAGGAAAGTAAAAATGGTCCTAACCAGGCGAAGGTCAATTCTTGTTTTGGATGGACATTTTTGAAATACACAGGGTGTACGTATGTGTGTAAGCCTTCTGGAATAATGGCCAAGGGAGTGATTGAGAAGCAAATAAAAGCCAGCCCCCTAAATATAAGCTGGGGAAAAACAAAGAGAGGGTGGATAAACTTGTGGTCCTGGCATATTATGTGCATGATTTAATAAACTCAACAATATAGTCTTGCTATTGTCAACACCTTGTTGTTCTGGATCTAAAGTGTTATTGTCTGATTTCAGTCACTGCGGGTGTATGCATGTTCATGCCAAATGGGAACCTTGCAAGTCAATGGGTTTTTTCACAACACTTTCCTGCAAATATTTCACAATAGTCAGGTTACAAAAACAAGGGGTTTCTGTCTACTGAAACACAAAAGGGCCTTATATTTTAAACAGATATAGTAGGTGTTGAGTTTGTAATGCAGTAGCTGTGCAACACATTCTCATGAAAGGGTTGTATGATATTGTAAAAGTTAGGCACACTACAGAACTGTAATAGGGCAAAGAGGAGCGGAACAAAATTAGGCTTTGTGCTAAAATACACACAAATTATCACATAGAGGGAATTAGAAATAAAGGTGTGTCACCTTCTGAAGTTGAGGTAAACAAAGGCCCCGGTCACTATTTCAGAAATTACGTTGAGTCTGTGTCTTCAACTTGGGGACATAATAAGGTAGGGCTCATGATTTTTTATTTTTTAAATCCAGGATTTTTTCTGTGTTTATGTTGATTTTTAGAACCCAGACACTTGTTGGCAACTTAGCCTCTGATGCATAATAAGCATCTCATTTTAGCTTAACCTCCTTGTATCTCTTCAATTTATATTAAAAGAAGCATTTTCAAAGCTTTCAATACAACAAAAAAGGAGCATAAAAGGTGGGTGAAGACTGGTATTAACTGATCTGTTCCTTCTTTATAGAAGGAAGGTCAGTCACTTGTACATGGTGTACTTTATCCCCCAATGTTTCAGTCCTTAGACAATCATCTGAAGGTCTAAAGGACCCAAATATCATTGTAGATTTCACAGAAGTCAGCAGTTTTTGATTCAACTTCATGGTGTCAGAGAACAAAACAACTAAACAATATAACTTAATGAATACATAAATAGTACGCTGTGAAACACAAATAAAACACTGGCTAGACAACGTGATCTTTCAATACAAGGCCTGTATTGAATTACCTACAGGACACAGCCATTATCTCCATCCGAAAGATGATTATCGAGTATGGAAACACATTCATTTTTTCTGCTGAAGTCTGCAGCAGAAAGGCTGAGAGATTTCACGGGGGAAATCGACATTAATTTGCTCATTTGGTCTTCCTCAAGAGAGCACTGAACAGTATAGAGTGTGTCACGTAGAAAGGAACGCAACAGACTTCATATCTATTAGGGTTATGAGAAAAACAAAACACATTAAAGGATGCAGAATGTGGACAAACGCTGAATGTGTACATGCACAAAGCACTGAATGTGTACATGTACAACACCCACACACACACACACACACACACACACACACACACACACGGCAAGTAGTTATCAAACCACTGTGATCTTGCCATTGATCAGTGTGCAGATCAAAGCGAGGAGCATGCCGGCTGAACTGTGTTGGCTAATTACCGGGTCCTGTAAAGGATTTCGGTCTTTAAGCATGGCCTTTGGGCCTCGCTCCCATAGCAGGGATCCTGTGATCAGTTGCACGTAAGACCTGACAGGCATGGAGATGAAGCCTACGATTATAAACACTCAGCTGGCACATGTTCACCATGACTGATTGGCCTTGGCGCTGCCAGACTTCAGTGCTTCCCTGCAGAGGAGGCATCTGTGAGCCTCACACTGATGTTTTTGTGAAGTGTACCTCAAAATCTCTATTTCATTCATGCTTTTTATGGCGCTTTTCAACTGGCTTTATCGCCAATGATGGCATCACCGCCTCCAGCATTACTGCTCTTGATTGAGCGTGGATATGATGATATGGGACGGCAGAGAGCGATATTGTTTCCAAGTCATTGACTTATAGGTCTGCAACAGGTTTGACACATTTATGCTCAGTGTTGGCCCAGTTTTTAAAGTACATACTGTGCTGTGCTACTGTTTAGTTTGAGCCTAATCTCGCATTGGCAAACCTTTCACCACAGCGCTGCAGAGGAGGGTCTGGGCTAGTACACACAGCATTACGGGATGGGAGAAAAATGTACTCTGGTTTATTGGCATTTCTTTAAACCAATCACAATGCTCTTGGGGGGCGCTAAGTGCTGGACACAATAACATAAGTAAATACGGGCACTTTAATGTATGTTATTCAGCAACAAGGATGTCCGGTGCACACGCACGTAACCAGTGTACTCCAAAAACTTGATCAAAGCCATAGTGGTAATGTAACAGAGAGAGAGAGTATTGATCTTATAGTTTTGGATTCAGGTCAGATCCAGACTGTCAGCTGTCAGTCCCTTGCTAGACCTCAGGCCTGAATGAATCAGGCCAGGTCAGGCTTCGGTTGGAATTTGAGCCACACTTCACACTGAAGGTCTTTTACCCAGCGACCTTATCACAGTACACAAACCTAACACAGAAAATGTGTGTGTATGTCTGTGTGTGTGTGTGTGTATGCTGCCTGGCAGAGCACCAAGTACACCCCTACTTCTGCTGTCAATCTTGCTCTCACACTAGAACAAACCGGGGCATGTGGCCTCTCCACTCTCCGACAGGATGGCAAACAGACCAACACACACACACGTAATACTCTCCCACCCGCAGCGCCGGGGCTGCTGACGGACACACAAGCTTGCTGCTGTACCTCTCTCATATTTCAATTACTCCGTCTCTCTCTTACTCTCCATGCTCTCCATCTCCATCTTTAGAAAGTAAATGCACACGTTGCTCCCAACAGCGGTTTATTTTCAACTTTTACTAAAATCCGCCACCTGCCCACCCCGAGTCAAACCAGTATTTTCTCTTTCATGCATGGACCACCGCTATGCATAAAACAATTGGCTGAAAGAAATAAAATGGAACAAAATGGAAACTCTACCTCTACCCCCACCGACAGAAGAAGACGAAGATTACAGAAGTGACAGAGGCTCTGATAGCCACTCATCCGTATAATCACATCCTGCTATTAGAATACTGCAGCTATCTGATGCCATTTGTTGTATCAGTGGATGAGCATTAGTGCTCATTAGATACATGCATTAGCTCCTGTGTTGGGCCTGACAGACGATTCGGCGTGGGATTAATACGTTGACGTAAGGCATGAGGCGGAAGAAGGTTGATAGACATAAAGGGTGGATGGATGGATGGATGGATGGATGGATGGATGGATGGATGGATGGATGGATGGATGGATGGATGGATGGATGGATGGATGGATGGATGGATAGATGAATTGACAGGTGGGATGAATTGACAGGTGGGGTGATTGACAGATTGATGAAAGACAAGTATGTTTACCAGGAGAACATAAATTAATGGATAGTTATCGAGAAGGGTTACCACATATTGGCGGATGCCAATACTTTTTAATTTGAATTTAAATATATGATGGTACGTGTCATCCTTAAATGTGGAATTTGCGACAAAAAAGAATTGTACAAATTTGCTGGTGTTGAAACTAACATTTCCTGGTTTCACCCAAAAAACTTATAATAAAAACTAATACTAAGACACATGTCAGGGGGGACAAAACATTATGTGCTCAGTATAAAAGTAGATTGGTCAGCCACCCAGGCATAAACAGTGGCTCCGCTCTCAACACAGTGACCGTAGGTTCGACCCCAACCTGCGGCCCTACGGTTCCATGTCATTCCCTTCTCTCTCCCCTTTCATGTTGTCCTGTCATAATTTTGATTTTGATTTTTCACTCATTATTTACCAGGTTTTTTTTTATGGCGTTTGTACTGGTGCCATCCCACAACTACAGACTAGAGCCAGGGTTGGGAGACTTCTGGTTCTTTACAGAAACGTATCTGTAACGCTGAGCCATCATCGGACTGCAATAACTGTGCTGTACTTAGAGCCTGGGCCGACAAAATGTAACATGCATAACTTGTGTGATGCATGGTATTATCTGTTCTTACCACAGAGTTCAGGAGAGCCTTTTGTAACGGAAACGGTAGCCAATATCCAACACAGCAACTCCCCCTTCATCTTTGGGTTTTGGACTGTTGGTCAGAAAACAAACAAGCAATTTGAAAACATCACCTGGGCACCCTTCCACCCCCTTTTATCTATCTTTTTAAAGCACAAATTATTAATTGGAAAAAAAATAGCTGTCTCCACATTAATTGACAATGAATATAAACAGCAGCAGTCCAAATGTACTCATACATTTTTGCTTTACATGCCTGGGTCTTTGCTATTTGTTTGCTCCGTTCTTATTAAATCACATTCGGCTTTGCTATTTGCAAATAGCAACAGTCCAGTTCCCCAAGGGCATCATTAAAGTTTAATCAAATCTGAATTAATCGTGTGTGCTTGTGTAGAAGCCGATCAAAATCTCTCATTAGAATCAATCATTCGGGTTAAGGACTTCCATAAAAATAAAACAGCAGTGCTGATGAGTTCTGGAACAAATATGTAATCAAACCAAAACACAAAAAAGGTGTATGACGGTGACACTGGCTAATAACTGATTTCACTGAAGCTTAAATATCCAGTACAGATCACAGAAAGGTTGGTCCTTTAATGACAACGTGACAAATGGTCTGCCTCCACATCTGACTTTCCTCTCAGTGGGTGGGGGCTGGACCAACCCATGTAAATGTTAATCAATAGCACATCCCTATTAGAGGCAAGCAGATGCCACCTCCACCACTGTGTCACTCCATATCTTGTCAAAATAAAAGCTTGGCTCGGGACCACAGCTAGGGCACGCACACATGCACAGGCGCACGCACGCACGCACACACACACACACACACACAAAAATGCACGGAGTGTATGACGGATGAAAGAGGAGACATAAGAAAGAGAAGGTTGTCTGCGGGAGTAAAAGAAGTATGTTAGTTGAAGGTGGCCAACATGATTTAGAGCAGAGTGGGAGCCATGGTGCTGCTGAACTAGCTAAAGTAATGAGGCTGGCATAGCAGGGAATACGGCTAATATGGTGAGATCAAACTACTGGTACACCTCTAGGAACACGCTCCCCGGGATCCCTGCACTTAGATGTGACACCCTGCAGACTCTCTCTCTCTCACACACGCAGAGACCACACAAGTTAGTTAGGTTTCATCTAAGTGTATTTTATATGAATGAAGATGTATTGAATAACATCAGATGCAGGAAAATGGCAGAATCCCAGGGAAAGCTCATTGCAACAGTTCTTAGCTTCAATTTGAGATTAAAATATCTTGTTAACAAAGATGTGATGCAGAGAAATAGTGTAGGAAAATATAGATGGAAGATCATTCATATAAACGGGTTCGTAGGATATCTTACAAAAATGTATGCACACCGATACGTAAAATAAAAAGCGACCGCCGGCTGGTCACGTGACGCCGGCACCGTATTAGCCGCAATTGGTAGTTCAGTTAATTGCGAGCTAATACGGCGAGCTGCTGGTTGATTAAGCAGACGTTACAGTTAAGTTTAGGCGCCCAAACCACTAGTTAAGTTTTGGAAAACAATCGTGGTTTTTAACAACAGTTGCATGGAAATGGCAAAATCACGGTTCTTAACGGTTCTTAAATGTAAATGAACTGTATTTATATTGCATTTTTTTTCCAGTCTTAACAACTACTCTAAGCACTTTTACTATAGTACAGGAACCATTCACCATTCATACACTCTGGCCGAGGCTGCCGTACCTGCTCATCACATAAACATTCACACACATTTACACTCCGATAGCTCAGCATCAGTGTCTTGCCCAAGGATACTTCGGCATGGGACTGCAAGTCCAAGGATCGAACCACCAACCTTTTGATTGGCTTTTACCACTTAAGCCACAGCCTTAGCTTCAGTTTATGGTAAAACTATCTTGTTGCTAAAGATGTGATGCAGAGAAATAGTGTAGGAAATACAGATGGACGTTCAGTTTGACTGCAGTTCTAGAGTGGCTGTGGACATTCTGACAACGTGTTTGTAAGTTATCTGTCCACCACAGCCCTCTACTGCACATGGAGCCTACTGTATGATTATCAAATGGTACATTAAGGTACTGCTGAGTGTATTTCTGTGAAGTCTGTTTAATAATGTGACGATTTAGAGGTTAACACATGATGTTGGAGTGGGATGCAATGCACATGGACCAAGTGTTAAGTGTTCAGAAATGCAATACATCTATTGAGCTTGGCTTGGTCTGGTGATAGCTACACTAACCGAGAATATGTTTTAGGGAGAAAGGAAAAACAATGACGCCATTACATACTTTGGTCACCACAGCACCAACAAATTAACTGGTGACTGTAAATGTCTGAGGAAAAAACATTTTCGTCATTGTACTTTAACAACCAAAGCTAAAGAATCTCCATTCATTATGAGTGTTATTATGACATACATACACACACACACACACACACACACACACACACACACACACACGAGATGTTGTTATTTAACAAAGATGTATCGTATGGGATTGAAAAAATCCAGCTAAGGTTGGACTACAATTGTCATTAAACTGCAACTTAAGTATGCTAACACACTTACATAGTAAATAATATCAGCATGATAACATCCAACAGCTGTTATGCTCTGCTAATTCTAGGTATTCAGTTATTTATTAGTTGTTAAAACAGTGACGTTTTAACAGCTCGTTGAGCTTGTGTTTCTATTTACATATTTTATTGTGTATTTTGGCAACGATAAAATTCAATCAAACTTGGTTCATGGCACAAAAAAGTTTTAACGTGTTTGTTTTTTACTTTGTGGTAAAAGGAGTGGATGCGCAAAATAGGATATGGAAACAACTTTGCCGAATAAGTTCTCATGAAGTCGTCGTCTGACCGCGGTCGGCATCTTCTCAGATACCGTTGAATATTATGTCTTCGTCTCCGCACAGCATGCAACATGGCCAGTGCTGATTACCATGAAATTGCTCAATTGAATAAAATTCAGGAAGACCTTTCTTAAGTTTTCTCTTTCGTAGATGCGTGATTATGTATCCTGCAGCTTTTCTTGAAAAGAGAGTTTCTGTGCTCTTGTTTGAAACTAAAACAATAGGTCCTGTGTTATGTATATGGAAAACAGATGTGCGGTTATCTTTTAGGCACGCACGTTTTAAGGTTCATTTTGGTTTTCAAAGGTATTTTGAAACACAAGGCCAGCAAATGATCACACACTTATGTAACATGCAATCAGCCGTGTTAGTGGCAGAAGGGATACAGCCATGCTTCCTCTTTCCCAAAAAAACCTGGCCTTCGCACCTGCCACTGCAAAAACAAAATGAGCAAGAAAGGGTGCCACACATCTACGTATCTGTAGTGCTCATCCGGCTTTATTGTGGGTTTGTCTATAAGAAAAAAAAGAGGTAAATTAGACAGATTGTTTGCCCAAAGATATTTTTTGTGAAGGACACACAGAAAAAAACCTCACATGCCTGTGCATGCTAAGAATACAAGATGCTGTAATGGCTCCCGAGGGAGGCCTCGTCAAATAAACAATGAGACACGATTAAATGACATTATTATAGCAAACTAGCTCAAGTCATCAGGGAGCGAAAGAATGAGGGGTTTAGATTTGCATCCTTCATTAGGTAATGGAGTTGTTTGAATGCTTGTGTGTTGTGTCAGAACACGTTGACGCAAAAGGAGACGTTTATGTTCACCGTGTAAAGCATCCCTCTCATTTAAACTCTACAGGCCTGTCAGAGCTGCCTGAGCGAGGCAATCGCTCACTCTCAAAACTCATACAGTACACACATGCTCATGCAAAAAGAGGTTGTATTCATTCAAGCATTCTCTAAACTAATAAACCTGACTATGGACTTAGCCAGTCTTAGTCTGAAGTGTCATTAGAAGTGGCAGGCAGCTGTGGCAGCCTGTGAGGGGCTAAGAGGCTTGAGCTCCCACCATCTGTAATCCCCGCAAACAAAGTACACGGCCATGCTGCAAAATAAATATAAAAGTAAATAATTCATGCAAACATACTGGCTCACACACACACACACGCGGTATTACAGTAGGTGATGCGAAAAAGATGCTCTCGGAAACTTCAAAGCGACAGTGAAAATGCAAAGTCATTTATATGGCAATCTGCCTTAAAAAGTAATCTGACACGCTGAAGGCTACGCGAACAAGCACGTGCTAAGTGCACAAACCTGCGCACGCACACACACACACACTCACAGAGTGATTTCACTTTTAGGGAGGCAGCCTAAGAAGCACATTTGGCAGTTTGACACACACGCACACATAGAGCTTGCTAAGTGGTAATAAAGGCCAAGGCTTATTAATGGGATCTGACACCACACACACACACACACACACACACACACACACAACGCACCTGATAGCTGTAAGTTATTGGAGAGGAGGTAATGTTGCCGGGCAGCATCTTCCTATAGCCACATTTCCACTCTGAGATGAAACAGCTAATTGGACATGGGACCTCCTCAGCTCTGCAGACTCTAGTAATGGATTTGGATGAGGAGAGCCTCCTCCCATCTTGCTTTACTTCATATTTTATAATCCTCTGCTTTATTTGCTCCTCTGCCCCCCAACCGAAACGAACCTAAAACCAAACCCTCCATTTTAATTTAAAATACAATTTAACCATTTTATGGGCTACTATCGTTGAGTCATATCGGGTTTTTTTTTAAAGGGCTCTATTTTTCAAACAATCCTCCCTAGAAAAACGACCCTAGGTCATCTGTGCAAGCTGCTTATTATGACTCACTTTTACGTTTATGGTTAGGTGGCGAGCTTTAATGGCCGTAGTTATTATGAAAAACAAAAGGAGGAGGTGACTTTTAGGGAGGCGGCTTGGGTTGATGGATGGGTCAAGCAAACACAGGACTTTCAGCTAGGAGACAGCTTTTCCCCGTACCATGTGAAACCAATAGTCAACATTGAGTTATTTTACAACATGGTCTCACTCCAAACTCGTAAAATACGGTTTGGACAGTGGCTGTCAGCGTCTGAAGCAATGAAAAAAAGCGTGTTTTTGTAGAACGTACTGGGAAGAGCAGCAGCTCCACGGGGTTTAGCAAGTAGGTATGGCCTAAATTCCACGTCGGGAGTCCAGGGGAGACCAGGGTTTGCAGGGGTTATGTAGGGCTGCACGATTATGGCCAAAATGATAACCACGATTATTTTGATCAATATTGTGATCACGATTAATTCACGATTATTTATTGATTTTAACCAAAACATATTTTATTGTCACATAGGCTGTTTATAACTGCTTTCACATCCATATTATGCTACATTCTTCTTATGCTGAAGTTGTATGTTGTATAGACATACAGCTGCAACAAATAAATATCATGGGATTTTTTTTTTTAAATGTATCTCTGAGAAAGCGCCTTTACTTGTTTCAACAATAACTGATTAAAAGAGCTAGGGAGAGAGAGGGAGTGCGATAGACGTACTCACAGAGAGACGGCTGACTCATTATGAATGGGCTCGAATGGAGGGTCAGCAGAGTTACACCCGTCGTGTGTAAGAAATGTCTGTATCGTCACTGCGCTGCATTTTTATGAACTATGATATTCTGGCCATGTGTCACATCTCTCGCCCAGGTCCAGCAGGCTCCGTCTCACACGCTGTTAATCTACAATCTGAAGTCAGTTGCATTCAATAACTTCTTCTGTGTTTTTTGCTGTGGCGAACGCGATACCAGCAGAAACCCTAGTATAAATACAGGTTTGCCTCTCATGCTTAGCAATTTACAGCTGCGTTAATAATAATTAAGACTGTATACAAATGTCAGAAGTGTGGACCGGTGGCCGCTGTGTGGCGGCGCTGCACGGAGAGTAAGAGGAGAGAGAGTAGAGGAGAGATCCAACACAGGCATGGCTTTACAGGAGAAATGGGTCATGTAAGGCAAAATTAAACCATATCCATATAACATTATATATATATATATATATATATATATATATATATATATATATATATATATATATATCAACATTGCAGCAGATGCAAGGACGTAAGGTGCACCGGTGCGACCTAGAGGAAAAATATTACTTGTGTCCTAGAGCCTTGTGAGCTAACAGACACTAACTAGCACCGACTAGCACTGGTCACTGCTGTTGTCTGAAAAACAACCCAGACGGGACAAAATGTTGCGTTTACTGGTAAACCTGGAGACCGACGTATAACCGACTGCTATCTGTTGAATTTTCCTCACGTTACTCTGTCCTCTGTGACTGTCTACAACTAGAATCTAAGCTGCGCGGTGCAGGGAACGACTGACTGGCACATGATCAGACAGTGGTTTACGGAGCAGTAGATTGGCTCCCGGACCGTTCTATGAAATTACGCATTTAAAAAAGAAAAATCACACGAAGCACGCAAATTTGATCGTGGGAAGTCAAAACTGTGATCGTGATTAAAATTTGATTAATTGCGCAGCCCTAGTCACGCGTGTTTCCAAAAATTGCTTTCTTCTTTAACTGTTCCGTAATTCCTGCATGTCACGGAAACATAAGCACACCCCCGACCTTTAACCGGGGGTGCGCACCCAACCGTCCCATTTCTGTGTGTCAAGGACCTTTTCCTTAACATAACTGCGTCAAAAGGGACACCAATAGTTGCGACCAAGCGCATTTAGTTGAAGCATGTTATATGACGCAAACAGGAGACTTTAATCGTCAATATTTTACGAGATGGGAGTTAGAATCTGCAAAGTACGTAACGTAATTAACGTACTTCTCTTAAGTCACCTACATGACGTTACCTTTCCTGTTTAGGGTTTCACCCAGAAAAAGTGTTTAGCCTGGTGGCAAGTGTCTTCTTTTGCAACGAGGGCCCAGTTGGGGCCAGTCATAGACTGATGGCAGCATTAATATAGAGCCCAATAGTTTCTGTGATAACAGAATCATGGATGGAAACGCAATGTTGAAAGGCCCTACATTGAGTCACCACTTAAAGCTAACTGGAGATTCAAAAATATGAGTTAATATAAGTTTCCAAACAAGCCACCACTGTAACTGCAGTTTAAGAAACGTCTTAAAAATGTATTACAAAATGATTCCCAGTGGCGGCGGCCTGGTGGAGGCCAACTTTCCGGTGGGCTTGCATTACACTGAACATCCTGAGCATCCATACCAATGGCAACTCGTTGGCATCAGGCTTCATGTAAATGACCAGTTTTTTGCAGTTCTTGTTGCCTTTAATTTACTTTTAGTTGGTATGTCAGCTTTTTCATTAAATAAATATCCCGGAAAATCTCAAACCATTGTTCTTTCGCTGGGGGCCCTGTTCCTTGTTCGTATCACTATTTTTAGCTTTTCTGACGGTCTAATAGCCTAATGATGATCAACAAACGGAGGTCACCGTAATAAAAGAAGGGTGGGCCACCTTATTTATCCACTGCAACATGACTAGAAAGAATAGTTCTTTCCCACATAAACTCCCCTGGTCTCCTCATCTTTTTTTCTTTTCAATTTCAGCTCACTGCAAAGCTATCAAGGCATTGGAATATTCTTTTAAAACACTCACAGCTATTACATCTTCTTATGTTGAAGTGTTTATCTCCGTCTCTCTCTCTCTCTCTCTCTCTCCGTCTTTCTCTCTGGCGCTCCTGGTGTGAGTTTCTCTTTGAAATGCTTTCTAATTAGCACGTACAATACACAGACAGGGTCAAATTAAATTGCTAAGATACAAGGAGGTTGAGGTCAACCGCTCTGCAAAGACCGTCAGCACGGATAATTGGGAGATATATTTTCCCCCTCTCCTTTTCTAAATATCCATGATCAAAATGACACCGGATGGCACGCCGACAGTTTGGCAGGGTGGCGGTATGCCGAGGCAAAGACACCTTATGAAATTATTTTTAGAGATAGAGGAAGACAAGTAATTAGGAGTGCAGAGAGAAAAATCACTTTAATGTCTCCTCTCACTCTGTCTTTACCGAAACGCTCCTGCACCTGGGAAACCACTTCTGTAAAAAGTGAAATATTACGGCCATTATTGCCTTTATGAAACATAAGATGATCTAGTACTTTGACTGCAATATGTAATAACTACTGTAACTAATAAGCAGTAATTTGGACTAAAGGAAGCCCTTAAGAGACCAACTTTTGTGTAAATCTCATTAATTTCACTGTTCTCTAGTTTCCTGGTTAATGCATTCTTCAAACAGTTCTGATTGGAGAATATGCCTATTTTTGCCACTATATCTCTAGGTAACTGTAACGAATTATTTTATCTCTCAGGACTACATTCTAGTCCTTAAAGATGCAGTAGGTAAGACTTATAAAACTAACTTGATTTCATATTTGCTAAAACTGCCCTTATGTCCGAGTAGAACTACATGAAGCAATGACTGAAGATGAAGAAAAATCCAGCTCCTATAGCACCACCTACAGCCTGTAGTGCGATTTGCAAAAATCCACAGCTCCCTGTTCAGATCCTCCAATCAGAGCACACACATTCATTCTCCCTAGTGGGGGGAGGGGCTTAAGGGACTGTTTTTTTTCTGCCTTTAGCAGAAAGGAGGGGAGGGATGTTCAAATTCTTTGGCAAAATCCTGGATCTTGACAATCCAACCTACAGCACCACCAATATTCACTTTGATTTCGTCTTCCACATGGTTCCAAATATGAGTTTTTAAATTCAGTTTCAAGTAAAGAGGGCTACGATCTGACAAGCTGGTTTTGTCTGGCCAGGTTTTAAGATATCTGTCACTGAGAACATCACACAGATACAACAGAGAACTAACAGCAACAATGTTTGACAGAAACAATGTCCTGGTTGCTCAGAAAATATCCACAGACAAGTGCAGCTGTTGGCCATACTTCAATAGAAAATAACTCCCAGCAGGAACAAAAAAGTCTGAAATGTCCTGAAATTAATGGAACTCAAACAAGCAAGGAAAATAACACACAATCAAACAATGTTATTGGTTCTGGAAAATAGTGACATGAAATGGACAGTACTCTATTCTGTTTGTGATTGGTAACATAGGCGGAAAACATCTAAGTCAAGCCAATTTTATTCATATAGCCCTAAATCACAAATATGCTTCAAAGGGCTTTGCAATCTGTACCGCATACTACACCTTTCCTTAGGCCCTCGATTCACTTCCATGCTATGCGAACGAAAGGGCCGCTAAAACATTCATCTCCGGGGGCAAAGCAAATTTGCATTGCTTGGAGGTAAACTTTGGTGAACTTTGACCCTCGAAATCGCAGCCTCAACCAATAGCAAACAACTCCCACAACACAAACAGATTAGAAACCAGCAAACTGATTTCCTTGTACCTCACATCCTTCACTGCCCACATTTACGACCGTGTGTGCCCATGCCCAAAAAAGTCCGAAAAAGCAGGAAGACCAACAGAGGAGGGGATCCCTGTTCCAGGATGGACAGACACACAACAGATGATACGAGTACAAAGAAGAAAGAAATAACAATAGTAAAGTTCCAATATAGAAAATCTGAATAACCCATGTTTCCCCCAGTGAATTACAAGCCTGGTGGCCACTGGGGCTGAATTGCCCCCACCAGGCCAAAGCCACTGAGAATCATTATTTTAAGACTTTTTAAAAAAAAAACTAATCACGGTGGGGCGGCTCCGAAACTTAGACCTAGTCATATTTTTCAAATCTCCAGGTAAAATCAGAATCAGTAAAAGATCTGTTGCCAGGTTAGTAGCACCTACTAGGAATTTTCCACGGTTGACAATGCATACATAAAAACATATTTAAACAATAATATGAAATAAACAAGTGACAGGAATTCAGACAAACCAAAAATAGCAATGTATTACTGCATTTTGCAGCTGAGTTAGTAGCACGCATAGGCTCCCGCCCGCTCGCATTGATTTCAATGCTCTATATTACATTACTATATTACATGGCTTGGTTAAATTCTTATGTAGAATGCGGTCTGTTATTTTCTTGATAACCGTTGCTAAGCATAACATACCGTTGCCATGCATAGCAGAGCGTTGCCATGGACACAGTTCTGTTCACTCTGGAGGACAGCTATCAATCAATCCGCTGAAAGAAGGCCGGATAATTTATCAGCTGTCTCAAAAAGGGGGGAAACGTGGAGCAACTTCTGTCCTCCAATTCAAGCAATGACAGCAGATCTGGTGAGCGCCTATCGCTACACCTTTATATACCGTCTATGATCGCTACACCTTTATATACCGTCTATGATCGCTACACCTTTATATACCGTCTATGATCGCTACACCTTTATATACCGTCTATGATCGCTACACCTTTATATACCGTCTATGATCGCTACACCTTTATATACCGTCTATGATCGCTACACCTTTATATATACCGTCTATGATCGCTACACCTTTATATATACCGTCTATGATCGCTACACCTTTATATACAGTCTATGATCGCTACACCTTTATATACCGTCTATGATCGCTACACCTTTATATACCGTCTATGATCGCTACACCTTTATATACCGTCTATGATCGCTACACCTTTATATACAGTCTATGATCGCTACACCTTTATATACCGTCTATGATCGCTACACCTTTATATACCGTCTATGATCGCTACACCTTTATATACCGTCTATGATCGCTACACCTTTATATATACCGTCTATGATCGCTACACCTTTATATACAGTCTATGATCGCTACACCTTTATATACCGTCTATGATCGCTACACCTTTATATACCGTCTATGATCGCTACACCTTTATATACCGTCTATGATCGCTACACCTTTATATACCGTCTATGATCGCTACACCTTTATATACAGTCTATGATCGCTACACCTTTATATATACCGTCTATGATCGCTACACCTTTATATATACCGTCTATGATCGCTACACCTTTATATACAGTCTATGATCGCTACACCTTTATATACAGTCTATGATCGCTACACCTTTATATACCGTCTATGATCGCTACATCTTTATATACACCGTCTATGATCGCTACACCTTTATATACAGTCTATTATCGCTACATCTTTATATAGCCTCTATAATCGTTACATCTTTATATAGCATTTATGACTGCTACCTCTATAATTGAAATGAATGAGAGCAGCCAATAGCCCGCTAGCTTGCTACAATGCTTCAGCTAATGTTGTGTCAATTTCTGCAGTGATTAAAACAACAGCTTGGTAATTTGTCCACCACCCTAGCACCCAAAAAATATGGCTACAGCAACTACCACAGCCCGTAAGGTGGTGTTGACAGGGGTTTGCATTAAACAGCTAGCTACAGATTTTAAAAGACGGAACAGACTATTTTTTATTAGTGGAAGCAATGCAATCATATTTAAATCAATAAACCCCCATTTAAATCAATATTTTGTGTCAAATTATTGATTATTTGGTAATTAGCCATGTAATAAACGGGATAATGCAGAGCTAGGCGGCTGTTATAGCGAATACAACCCCGGCAGGGTAATCAGGACAATTATAGAAACTATTGGGCTCTAAATTAATGCTGCCAACGGTTTGTGAGTGGCCCCAGCAGGGGTAAAAAGACATTTTCCACCGGGCTATCAACTTTTGTGGGGGAAACCCTGATACCATTGGGTAGATAGATTTCATACTAAAAGGTAAATAGATTATCTGCACAACATTATTGTGAATGGGTATGTTGGGAAATGTAGGACATGACAAACTTGAGTGGTTTCCCATGAACTTTAAGTGTGTGCATCAAAAAGGCTGAATGTAGTATTTATGGCGCAAGTAACTCTTAAAATGTTTTAAAGTGTATTAGTGTAAACCAATTCCTGGAAGGATTTTACCCTCACAGACATCAAGTGTGTTTATATTAATGATCGCTAACAGCAGCACAAACTCCCAGCATGTGAAGATCGGACTTTAAAAAAATAAAAATAAAGTAAAAGCACATACTGTACGAGCCAAACTCAAGTTTGATCTGAAAATAAAAAAAAAATTTAAAAATGGCAACAACAAAAGAGCACTCTGGGAAAATAAGAGAGAGCAATATGTCAGCATGGTAGCACCTTTAAAAGTCACCGAAATGCCAGGTCGCCCTGCTCGACGGGGAGAATCAAACCACACAGCGAGTGTGTTAGAGCACCTTGCATCACACTTTGAGTTTACATCACACAAAAACACACACTCAAAAATAGAGCACCAGCTGACCGCCACTGTCAACAATTCTGTCATCGACTGCCTTTGATTTCTTCATTACAAGGATGCGAAAATACATTTTCCCTCTCCTCTTTGATCATTATTCCTTTAATAAAAGGTGGAAGGATGACGCGTTTGCTAAAGCTCGTGTGGGTCGCACAGAGTGTGTGTGTGTGTGTGTCTTGTACTTGGGCTGTATTGTATGTCGCTGGCACGTTGTCTCACACAGAGGTAGGTGGGAGGATGATGAAGCAAATGGGTGTTAAAAATTTATTTTGGCTTCATTTATTATTCACGCGGACGGGTGCAATGTACAAACCGATGACGACACCCCGTTCCGGAAAAAGCCTCCCACAATTCCCTGCGACAGCTGTTGGCACGACCTGCTGAGCTTTGCTTTGCAGCAGAGTAAACAACGTCTCCTCTTACCACGCTTTCCAAATGTAACTGTTTGACTTGGGCTCCGAAACAAACTTGAACTGAGGCAAATTCCTGCTACTCTCTCCCTCCCCATCTCCCTCTCCAATCTCTCATCATATCTTAGCATTCACTGAACCTTGAAAGCTCTCAAAGTAGAAAATTCTTGGTAACTGAAATATGAGATGTCTGCTGGGATGTAATCTTGGAGCTCACACACCGACTACCACAATCAGACAGATACTGTGTTTTAGGAACATGCTGCTGTTTTTCAAAAGCAATTCAAAAGAAACCGTAACAAAAAAAAATAAAAAAAACATATGCCTCTGCGATTGTGAGAACAATCCCTCTTTTCAAATTAGCTCCTCCAAGCACAGAGGCTGGAGTGTGCTGCGTTGTGGCACTTTGAAGGTTTACCAAGGTGGGGCTGTAAGTCTTTGTAGGAGTAATCTCTCTGTAAGGAATAATCCCTGCTATTGAATAAATAGGATACTGATTATAGACATGTACCTTGTGCGGCCTCCATTAAAACAAATACAAACACAAAATGTCTACACCCACCGCAAAAGACAGGGCACAGAACAATGCATCGTCTAAAAAAAACAACACTGTATGTCTCAATCTATGTACACTACCCATTATAACCCATGATACATGACCCTCTACATTATGTAAATACACATTCAAGGTGACGTCTAAAATTTGTTTGTTTTGTCAAGTTACCTAAAAGTTGAAAACCTCGTAATATTCTATTTATGTTGATATAGATCACAGAAAAGAGGAAAATCTGTGTTGTTTCATTTCCTTTCTTTTTGATCGACCACAATAAAAGTCAGGTGCTGAGTGTTAACTGCATATTGATGAGTAGGGTTGAGCATCGTTTGGATTTTAACGATTTTGATTCCAATTTTCCTTTGAATTCCAGTTCCCATCGATTCTTGATCCTGATTCTTTGAAGGGTTCAAACGGGTCACATTCTTATTTCACAAGTAAGAGGAAGGTTTTATTTTGATTCAATGGCGGTTGCAGTTTTACCGGGCTTTTTCAATGCAAAATAAAGCCACACTAGAGCGCCGCTTACTGTGCTCCATGGCTGCAACACAACAAGCGCCTGGCCGCTACGAAAACCAATACTTAAAATAAAATAAATTTGGATCCAATGATCAGATTTGAAACTAAATCCTCCAAACAATTCCATTAAAGAAACTATTCAACCGGAATCGTAATTTAAATAATATTTTGTCAATTTCCAATTACAAGCTGCTTTATTGTTTGATCACTAACCAATCATTCATTTTGGATAGCTTGAAGTTGGCAAAATCACACAATATTAAGTCCGAACAATACAATCAATGAAATGAATGACTATTCTACGTGAAACTAATTTCACACACAGAAAACCTGTAGTGATTTGTGTACATAGTCTACATGTACACAACACTGCAAAATGTCTTCCTTGATGCTCACGCTCATAAACATAGTTAGTCACAAAAGCCCGCCAAGAAATAACTCAAAGACTATTTACTTTGGAGCGTCTCTGAAGTGCTTGGGCGAGTGGGAGAGAGTTCAGTGGTAGACGGTGGTGGAGTCACCAGGAGGAGAAGAAGAAGAAGAAGAAGGAGAAGAAGAACTCTGCTTGGCTCATTACAGCCGCTGAAAAAGAAAGCTTTGAACAACACGGCGTGTTTGGAACCAGGAACCATGTTTAATTAAATGACATCTGAGACACTGGAAGAAGGTTGAGGTGGAAAAAGTACGGGGAAAGGGTTTACCTTGATTTATTTATCACACGTAAGAAAAATAGGGCTGCATGACATGAGGAAAATATGCGATATGCGATATTGTTGAATATCGAGATAACCATATTACTTGCGATATATAAACTGATGAGGCTTTTTGTAGGTTAAGTGGAAGAGACATTTACTTGCCCCACTAAACAAGTTAAAACTCAAACTAAATAAAATGCCATGTTACTTCACGTTATATGCCACTCATTACCCATTTGAAACAAATTTTAAAAAAAGGTCCCTGCAATCCGGGGCAGTGGGTGGCTAACGTTAGACCCAGCAGCAGCAGACTAGAATTCTGCTTGTTGAATTCAAACCAAATGAAAGGAAATCATTTTACAACTTCCTTGTACTGACAAAATTGAACACTGAATTAAACATAAAAGGCAGCACTAAAAAAGAAGGACAGTTACATTTTAAAGTGCATTTTTCTACTAATGAAAAAAAAAGGCCTCACGATACGATATAATTCTGATTTTAAACATATTAAAATATACATACGTACATAGATAAATACTTTTTCAACATCTGTTTTATCTAAAAAGGTACATTTCTCTGTTCATATCACTTCAATTTAATTGCTACAACATGGGATTGTTAAGCAGACAAACTGACCAACACATATATAATAAAAGATCAATACTTGGCATCTGGTGTATCGATGAAAAATACTGTGATACTATGCTGTACTGATTTTGTCCCCCACACCTAACCGATATGTGGCAGGCTTTTGAGAAAAACCTGTAAATTCTGCAGCTCTAGTAAAAAAAAGGATGCAATTACACAACATGAAGTAGGCTTTTGAAGTAAAAAAAAAAAAGAAGAAAAAAAACCTGTTGGGTTCCCCACATTCTTTCAATGCTAGGTAGCATATAGTGAATAAAAAAACAAAGTCTATGAAAAAGGGACAGAAGAAGGAAACAAGTAAATGAGTAAAGAACCATTATGACTATTATTAACCATTATGACTATGGTTGTGCCAATGGACGATATCATCTTGATGCCACGCTGGACGGGAAACTGACAACTGCGTCAGGCTTTGCGCTGTGCAGGGAGCAAGATAGGGTCTCTTAAGTGGAAGCTACTCAAGCCTTTTTCTCAACATATGATTGAACTTGTGAGGAATCCATACTTTCGCTGTTGCTGGAGGTAGCCATGTTATTTTCAGATCTCTACGAGTGACGGGCATAGACAGTAAATGGCGCGTTCATGGACATTGGAACCACATTTTTCAGAGTGAAAACCATTTACGTCACTTCCTATGGGAATCAGAGGTGGGAAACTGGGGCTAGATATTGCAGAAACAGAGTTTCCCAGTTGGTGACGTGTTGTTGACAACTGACGATTGATGTAGGCGACTTTGGTTCACTGGAAATATTTCAATGACAATAAACTGTTTATTGTGGACAAACGCCTCTGCCAAGAAACATACACAGACATAACATGTTTCAACTATTCCTAAATAGACCTATGTATAAAACAAAACCTTATCCGTGTCCTTTTCCGTTTGTTGTCCTGTCGATGTGCTGTGTGTATGCTCTTTGTTATTGCGGCCTCCATGTTTTCACACACCTGATGCTCTAGGCTACGCCCAACAGTTGGTAGCAGTCATGCAACAAGTTGTTATGCTAAACGCCAATATAACAGAACAAGAAGAACACTCATCCCGACCATGTGAACTCTGGCAGTCGGAAAAACAACGTAGTCACGGGGGCGGTCCCTGACATTCCCAGGTGGCACGAACGCAGCAAAAGACATGTCGGTGTGTTGAAGCATTTACATAATTGATCACGTCAACTATGTCAACGAATCGCCCCAGCCCTAGAAAAAGTGCACTACTTTGGCTCTACTACAGCTCCGTGTCTTTCACTTTGTTTCACTCACCACCGAGTGTGACGTAATGTCCCGCCCACAACATTATCAGACTATTTTGTGTATTATGTTGAAAGCTTCTAATTTATGAAATCATTACTTAAATCATTTAAACAAAGTTCGGTGTTGGAGTTTGTAACATTCAAAAATCTTCATTTTGATTTAAAGATTTTCATTTTCACTGTAAATGCATAGGGTTCCAAATATTGGATCAGTTTCATTAACTACTAATAATCGCCACCTGCATCGGCCTTAAAAAAAAACTTATGTTAATCCCTATATCAATATATTGATATAATAACGATGTATTGCCCAGCACTAGTTTAGCCCAGAGGAAACTAACACTTAAACACTGTAGGGTTCAAATGGCAACATTTTTTTTTTCTGTTTCACAAAGTTCATTCATCTAGCAATATTAAAACTGAAATCCCAACACCAAAACATACTACAGTGCATTGTTTCCATTGTGTACATTTTGCAGCGGCGGCCCAAATTTTAAGAAATGTCACAAAGTCGCAAATCCACGACTCTGCGGAGCTCACAGTTTTCACACCCTAACACTTAACTTGATCAAAAACTACAGTCTAAAATCATGATATACAATCTGCAAAGCATAAGCTGTATTTCTAACAGAGCCATTCAAGTTCCTCCTGCTTGCAGTCTTCATTGTGCTAAAACGATACCAAATGAAGCTGATGCCAATTAGGATGGCAAATGAGCACGAGTACCAACATGCTGAACAGTTTGTTCTCACCAGAATTGATTCTAATAAGACATGTTGATGTATAAAGATGCTGCTTGGCTTCAGTGGGGCGTTCTAATGAGATATGATCTAGCAAAAGGCTGTCTGTAGCTTTCTTTACCTTATAATAACAATAATAGTATGAGACTGTATTGACTTTTTTTAATCGCAGAAATGTGGCAGCATTCCACAATAGCTGAACCCCACTTTACTTATACAGTACATGTATGAATGTGTGGGTGTTTTTCACATTTCCATGCTGACAAAGAGTGCAACAGGCTGCTTGGCCACGTCTCCATTCTCCTCACTAACTTGGCCTTTGAGAATGGGAGAATTCTAATGAGTTCTTCCCTTTCTCGCTCACAATGATTTCTCCCTCACATTCACACACACACACACACACACACACACACACTTTAATGAGTGTGCCTTGTGCTTTCCTCATTAGCCACACAGAGTTTTATCGCAGGCATCAAACGCAATGCACCGCCACCCCTGACAAGAGAGAAAAGGGAGGAAAGAGATCTTTCCTCTTCTCTCCTTCCACCTCTTTTTCCCCCTCTTTCTTCTCTTCTGCTCCGAGGTTAAAACATTTCATTATGTAGCCACATCCATGCTCTGAGACTGAGGGGCTGAGAAAAATATATATATATATATATATATATATATATATATATATATATATATATATATATATATATATATATATATATATATATCAGTCTTTCTAAGATGTTGACTAACTTAGATCGCAGCCAAGATCTTCCCTGCCCGTTCTTTCCGTGGGCAGAGGGAAGCTATTGTTGCTATGGCAGTGATGCATATCTTGCCATGTAGAAATGGAGAGGTGGTAGGAGTGAGTTGACAGGGGAATAAGAGTGTGTGGCCACCCGCTCAACCCCTCAGAGTCTGCCTAAACTCGATATAGCCTCCTGGCGCAGTGCAGAATGTAAAAAAGCCAAGAAGAATACCTACAAAGAGAGCTCTGACTTGGGTAGGATGAGCTTTTCAAAAAGAGTTTCAAGTGTCAGACATCAATGTCACAATAGCATGAGTTGCATACTTGTTTTATGACAGAAGCATCAACATGACAGCAGCCTGTGATGCACAAAGTCTGTCATTGTAGTCAGGGCGGCGGAAATGAATGAGACCACAACAATCTTTTTCATTTTGTTTTTCAGAGGACGAGTTTGTCAAAAAATTTCAGATAGACTTGAAAAGACAATAGAGGGTGGAATAATGTGCGGGAGTGACTGAAGGGTCTGAAGAAAAGGGGGTTCGTTTTTCAGCGCGAGACGCCTGGAGCCACTGCAGAGTCATTAGAGTAGATTTGTCACATTAACAAAGGAGGAGGAATCAGCCCTTTTTAAAGAGGGAAGAAAGACACAGACATGGAAACACAAAGGGGGGGTGGGATTTCAAGACAGAAGGGAGGAGAAGAAGAGGAAGGAAGTGAGATTGATAGAAAGGGGGGAAATCTGAATTCATGTTGGAATAGAGCAGAGGATACTTATTTTTTGAGGAAAATCTGTTTATGCCTGGTTATAAAGATACACAGGAAATTAAGTTTGTGATTTAATGTCATCTAATTTACCCTTCAATAGGGTTGGGCATCTTTTTGATTTGAACAATTCTGATTCCATTTCCGAAACTTCCTTTGATTCAGATTCTAAGAGGGGTGGTGGAGCAGAAACGGGTCACATGCTTATTTAACAGCTGAAGCAGATTTCAGACCAAAGATTCACAACAAGACAAAACCGTTTTAGAATCTCGGAACCGGCCCGTCTCAGCTCGACTCAAACCAGCTCATGGCGTCGCTGCAACTCAGCCGGTCAAATCTCCAGAGGCTGGTTTTAGCAATAATCCATTTTATTTCTACGTTACATACTGTTAACTGGTCAAAATGGCAGATAGACGGAGCCTCAACGAGCATCCACAAGCACATTATATATATATATATGTATTTTTTAAAGATAATTTTTTTGTGGCTTTTCCCTTTATTGACAGTGGATAGACTGGGGGGATGGCACGCAGCAAAGGGCCGCAGGTCGGATTCAAACCTGGGCCGCTGCAGGACTCAGCCTACATGGGGCGAACGCTCTTACTGGGTGAACTAGAGGCCCCACCCCTGCAAGCACAATATATGGACGGTTGAGCGAGCAAGAAAGTGACTGAAGAGAGGGAACGCCACAGAATCAGAGAAATAAATTAGTTTTCTTTGATTCATCACTAGAAATGCAGCCGTCTCACAATCACTGACGTTATCCACATTCATATTTAGATGAAACAAATGGTATACCCAAAAAAATGGGGGACCTATTTTAACGATCTAAGTGCACGGCGTGAAGCGCATGGCGGAGGTGCGTTTAGGGCATGTCCAAATCCACTTTTGCTAGTTTGAGGGTGGAAAAAAGGGTCTGTGCACAGGGCGCGTGGTTCAAAAGTGGTACTTGGTGTCTTAATTAATCATAGGTGTGATTTGGGCGTAACATGCAATAAACCAATCAGAGTGTCATCTCGCATTCCCTTTAAAAGCCAGGCGCTGTTCATAAGCCTAGGCACATTTTACTAATGTGCTGTTGAAATAATATAATGCTGCACTACTGACTTTAGATAGATTTAGCTGCCTCAAGATAGCAATACGCCAAGAACTCACCTGAACACGCCTCCCTGTATGACCAGCACGCCCATGGGCGCAGGTACATTTGCTATTTAAACAATGTGGTAACTGGAAGGTCTTAAAATAGCAAAGACACTTGCGTTGGGCTTTGCGTCTCGCCGGGTGCAAGATAAGGCCCCCAGTCTCATTCATTTAACAGATATAGACTTTTTGAGACCGATACCAGGAAGAAGGGAAAGGTTCACTGATTGCCAATATTTTCTTGTAGTGAATGTTTGAGCTAGAATGAAAATAGACTTTTTCCATGTGGATTGTTCATTGATTTTGCAACAATATGACTATGCAAATGTATTCAAAAGTAACTATTAAAAAATATTTGACATCATAATGTATTGCATTTTCAACTAATTCTAGAAAAGAACAGTAGGAAAATAGAAAATTTAAATAAAATAGTTGTATGACAACTTCTAAATCACCCCAAGCATAATTTTCTGTGTATATAGATACAAATATTTCTGCAATTGGACAATATCGGCCAATCATATCTCTTTAAATAAGTCGACTGTCCTTTAATTTGGAAAAACACACGCAAAAGTTTACCTTTACAGTACTGTGGATTTTTTTTCTACTGGAGACATTTTCTATTATAATACTTCACTGCAGCTCCTGCTACGCCAGAAATATGTCGACATCACACCAAGTCACCTTGATCCTAAAATAGTCCCAGAAATCCAAGCTTACCTCACTGTGGCTCAACATTTTTGAGAGGTAAGGCTTTTTCAGGTGGGTTATTCTTTATGAATTCTTTTTGACTGTGTGAAAAACATTGATGCTTCTGGCACAGACTGCTGACAAAGGTGCACATATCCCATAAACCCCATGGTCTCCTGCTCCTACCCTTCTTTTCATTTGGTGTACAAGAAGAAATATAAGAGGCAAAACCATATGGGGCCTGTAGTGTGTCGACGTCCAACAAGATATTCCAACAAATACAACGTGTATGTGCAATGTACATGCACTGCAGAGACTTAACATCTTTAAATGAACGTTTACATGGTGAATGGTAGGGCTGGGGCGATATGCTTTTGTTTGGATTCGATTCTTTCGATAGTTTTGAGTATTGCAATTTTCTTTTCCTTCATTAACAAAACAGTTGAATAACACACTTCTAGAGACAATATATCATGAGAAATTCAGTCAGTCTGATGTTTATTTCATTTGTAAAGAACATAACATGGATTTTCATCATTGTCTGCTTTCGGTCTGTTTTGCTGGAAATGAATATGATGTAGCCAGTGTCTGCGGTAAAGTATAAACTGAATATATATATATATATATATATATATATATATATATATATATATATATATATATATATAGTAGGGAAAAGAGTAATTTTCAAAAACCGTAGCAAAACAAATCACAATACACAAGTGAACACATTTTTTGCCCCACCCCTAATAAACAATATCACAATATTCCATGTAGCACCTGGTTAGTTTAGAGTAGCTGTCAGACATCACTGCCTCCCCTCTCTCCTCATACCGACCATCCTATTCTGCCCTTTTCAGACAAGCTTAACGTCGGGCTGGATATCATTTTTCTCTACCTGTTAAGATGTTAAACAGTCCCCGGTTTGTTGCTCCACCGGCGCTTTGATCCTTTGACAACCCGGTCATGCTTAAAAAAAATAAAAATAAAAAATAAATGCAAAGAGGCGCACTTGAAAAGAGAGGATAAGGAGTATGTCTCAAGTAATACACCTCAGTAGATGAATTTGATAGAGCCTCAGAGTGACGGACACTTTTTTTTCCCCTTCCTCTGTGCTTTGCTCTCTTTAGAGTTACATTTGTGAAATGAATCTTGTGGTAGAGGAGGAGGAGAAAGGTGAAACACATTTCAGATTCTGAGGGCTTATCGTGCCGGCGCCTGATTATGGCAGAGGCTGTTGTTTCCCCTGGCTATATTAGGATTGCAGGGTTTGACTTACAGCTAGAATCATGGAGTATGTCTGCCCTTTAGGCAGATTTAGGAGAAAACCTAAAGCTAACACCCTATATCACACAGTTGAGTTTCAAACATGCCTGCTACGTCTTAGCTGAGGATTTGTAAAAGAAAATACCTTGAGCCTGCCGTGTCTCTTCTCCCCCGCACAGAAACAGGCGGATAATGATGACATAGCTTGTCAAAATATGGCACCTTTAACCTTGGATATCAGCGTTATTGCTTTCCGGTGTTACCTTAGCCACAGGTACAGTGGGTGGTTAAGTTGCCATTATGAGCTGAGAAGCGGCCAGAAGCAGGGATAAAGCAGCAACAACATCTTTTCAATCTCTGACGAGGTGTGTGTGTGTGCGTGTGTGTGTGTGTGTGTGTGTGTGTGTGTGTGTGTGTGTGTGTGTGTGTGTGTACTGACTCACTATCCCTAGTAGGAGACGTATCATCTTGTGAAGCCTCACCAGGCAGAGCTGCAGGCAGGCTAGTTTTCCACTGATGGGCCCCCCTGCCCTGCTAATAGATTCATTCATTTCTGCGAATAAATCCCAAATCATCATATAAATGACATTAAATAGGGAGAGGGCATGATTTAATACTTGAAAAAAAAAATCATTAAACTAATTTGATGCGACAGCGCAAAGTCAAAATAATTCAGGCACTTGAGTTAATTTTTTTTTTCTTTTCAAATGTCTCCTCTCCTGTTTGCAATTAAATTGGCAATTATGAGTGTGTACGCGATTGATTCCAGAATAATATCAATTAATTTCTGATCCCAGCCTCCTCTCGTCATAACAAAAAAAAAAATGCATATGCACGGTTGGACTGTTAAGGGGTGAAACAACGAGCTTCGAGCAGGAAGTTGAAATATTTGAGTGTTCATCTGACATTTGAGGAGGCTGACTTGTTACCACCATTTATCTTGAGGATGTAGCGCATGCACACACACACACACACACACACACACACACACAAGTCATAACTGTGAAACCTGATGGATTTTGTCTCAAATTCCTCATCTTTTTCTGCTATCGGTACTTCAATTATGAATGAAGATGTTTGATTACAACAAGAAGAAAGGAGAAGTGTGTGTGTGTGTGTGTGTGTGTGTGTGTGTGTGTGTGTGAGTGTGTGTGTGTGTGTGTGTGTGTGTAATCAGTGCCTTGATGGTACAGGTTCAAATGCTGCTGATTACACTGGATGAGGAAAGAGACTGATAGAATAGGAAACACTTGTTAGCATTTGCTAATGAATATAGATTAAAAACTATAAAGCAGTGTAGGCATTCGGGGAGATTTGATACAATGTGAATATTGTATCATATCCAGAATCCTGTGCAAACCGATAATAACCATTCACCAGTGCCAAATTATTCTCCTAGTATGACTTGGCCAACCTGAAATTTCCTTCCTGAATAGCGCTGCATTCGAGGAAGTCGAGAAGCCTAATGACACATCAAAGGATGTGTACGCTCTGCACTCCTGTGACCCAGATTCAAGAGATGTAGGCTCAATTATTATGCTGTCAAAGGTGTGCGTGTGTGTGTGTGTGTGTGTGTGTGTGTGTGTGTGTGTATGCGTGTTTTTGCGTGGGTGTGCAGATATGAGCCCTCTTTTGTGTGTCCCACTGAAGTCACTGCTTTAATTAAAGCATGAAGAGATGTAAAATGCATGGCCCCCAGGTTCACTGCTCCTTTTCTTACATTATTAAACCAACTCCAGCCAATTACAATCAGTAAACAAAAACAATCCATCCTTGAGCTTCCTATTATTTTCATTTTTGAAAAACGACTGACAAACTCTTTCTGTGACTAGTTTATACAGACACTTGACATTTAAAAGAAAATGCATTTTAGCCTTGAAGGGCCAAATCACACCAGCAATAACAAAAGCACATAGGCCAATCCTGTGACTTCAAAATCGATAATAACGATACTTTTGGGGATAAAAAAAATTTTTTTCTGCTCCTACAACATGAGCTGTGCCTCTGTGTGTAAGGTTTTTCCTGCATGCCTCTAGCACATGTAAAGTTAAACAGCTAATCACTAGCATTACTAGGTCTTGGTAGAAGCATGCTGCGTGCTTATTGGCTCACTGATGCTGATGATTTACTCCTTGAAAAGATATAGAAATATGGTATTGAACAACAAGGCATTTTTCGATACTAAGAAGGCAATTTGGTCGGTGCTTAAAAGGTATTGAATTCCGTACCCAGACGAAAATAGAAGAAAGAAAGAAGAAGAAAATAAGAGATGATAATTCACCAAATTAGATGCAAAAACATGTTTCCCCCGCTGTCTCGCTCTACCATTTCCGGCCTCTTTGTTGCCACTGGGTTAGTTCGCTGAGCGAGAGTGTCGTTTAGTACTCTCGCATATTCAGAGCTTTTGTTAGGGTAAGCAGTGCGCTCTTTAGTAGTCTTTTTATTAGTCCCTTCTTTTTTTGGCTGGCTGGGAGTGGGCAGGGCTTGGCAATTAACCCGATGGCTCAGCTGTGATTAGGCGGCTGGGTAGGAGCGTCCTGCGTTGGGATTTGGGCGCAAAACAACAGAGAGTTGTGTGAGCGACTCGACACCGGAGCAAATTTTGGACCAAACAACGACGACAAAACTTGAACAAATACCGTCAACAGACGCAGACTGGGCTGGCCCCTCATGGGGAGCTCTTAGTTGGAACTAGCCATGGTTGCTAAGCCCACACACAACCCACTGCCAGCCAGCATTCTCTTTACAAAGCACACTTTGTTGGGGAATGAACTTACCGACTTGTTATGAGCTAAACTGTGTCATTCTCGTTACACTATCTCCACACTTAGTTATAGCGCTTGTAGCATTGGCTCTCACTCGTTCTGAGGCAAACCATTAAATTAGCTAAATAAAATGATCAAAATCACCCAAAAATCGCCCAAACAAAACAACGGAAGCTGATTTATTCATCCAATCACCCAACCCTACATTGTGTAGGACTCAAAGCCCATGTCAAAGACTTTATAAAGCTTTTCTAGGTTCTGGTTTAGTAAAATATTGATTGTTTATGATTTTAAAAGAGTGACAATTGAGCTATAGTTTGTTCTGCTGTTCCAAATGCAGATGTATTCACACATCAATGGTGGAGGCAAAGTTAATTTATGGCAAACTTCAACATTAACCAACCATTAGCATGGCTAGCAAACTGTCACCATCAAATCTGGACTTTCGGTTAGGGCACTAGGTGAAAACTGGACATGTTATTTCTGGATCATTATGAAGTTTCTGTCCACCAGACTGGGGAAGTCCAGGAAATTTAATTTGACAAATACTCCAGAGGAGTCAGTGCAAATACTCGACAACAACATGCCTGAAATATTTTTCAACTTGGCAGCTGATTTTCACCACTGCGAGCACAGCTGGAGCAGAAACAAGACTCTTTAAAAAACATTTACAAACCAGTAGGGAATGATATATTTGGGATATATCTGAGTAAAGGCAGTTGCTACATGATGCCTTTTCGTGGTTGACAGAGGGACACACGACGGGGAAAAAAAGAAGAGATGAATAGGGAAAGAGGGGGTAAAGGAGAGCATATGAAAGCACCGTGCTGCTCCAACTCCCCCTTGGGATGGAGAGGAATTATAAGAGGGTTGACATGATGAAAACGCATGCTTTTTAGGGGGAAGGAGAAAAGAATCTGCGAGAGGAGAAGGACGAACATGTAGTGCAGAAAATTTCAGGAGAATGCAAAAATGCTGAAAGCAGGTGGGGTTGGTGAGGGTAATTTTCTAGAGAAACAGGTTATGATATGATGTACTTTTATCCTTGTTGTTTTTATTTGCAGGGCTTTATTATATCCACTGCAAAGCTGCTCTGGCACATATAAAGGCTGCCACTCAACGCTGCAGCCAATAAAGCTGTGCTCCGTGTGCAGCTCTGAATTCATTCCCTTCCACAAGTAGCTATTCATATTAAAACAAGCAAGGATATGAGAGGAAGAGCACATATTAAAGCCCGATGATGTCTCGCACCCCCGTTTGCCCCGCCCGACCACCTACACATCCATCTATCCCTCCATCCATCCAACCATTCATCCATCCTGCCGTTCTCTTCTCTATCCGTGCGTAGCTCCGGTTTTTATTAAAAGGGGAGGGAAGCCAAGCTCCAGCCAAATTTGGACGGAGACATCCCTGTGTGCACAGACGCAAAAAAAAAAACAGATGAAGCAAGAGAAGAAGAACAAGGAGAAGAAAGATAGCCATGGACAGTCCAGATGGAGACTCACTAGGCTTCTCACTTCACGTTGAGTGTGATGTGCGTGCATGAAGTGTGTGCGTGCATGTGTGTGTGTCGTCTGCAATCCATCACCCAATCTGCCAGCAGAGGCAGAGCTCAGCTTCATCTCACACTAAAAACTGGCTCAGAGCTTGTCTAATTGGCTTGAACGTTGCTGCCATCCTTCCATAGAGTTCTGTCAGCGAGGGAGCTAGTCACGCATGATCCATTGGTCTGATGTCCTTGCTCAAACCTTTGTGAATCTCCTCATGATGTCGGTGTGATTGGTCCCTCCGGGGGCAATCTTTAAGGCACCTATAGGGAGAATTAAAACTGAGATATCCTGAAGTCTTCAAGACTACGTTTTCTCCTTCCATCCCTGTGTGCTATCTAGGTTTAGCAGGCCTCTGCCTGCGCCGCCATCATTTCCTCTGTTGCTCAGTCGCCTCCTCCTCTCTTCTTTTTCCACATCCCATCTTCAATCACTCATTCTTCTTCCCCCACACATCTTTCTTCCCTTTCTTGATGTGTCCAATCCCTTAATCCTCTTCATCTTGCATGCATTGGGGTCTCTCCTTTCTTCCTTCTCACACCTTCAGCTCCTACGTTCCTCCACTTCCTCCTTCCGCCTCTGTTCTCCATCCAAACCTCACATCCATCCCTCCTTCCCTCCCATCACCGTTATCCGCTATAGTCCGTCATCATCCAGTCATTATTGGCCAACTTTCTTCCCTTTCTCGTCCGTCTATGACCTTCTACAGCTGTCCACAACACAGCATCTCCCTTCCTTTTATCTGTCAGTCAAACCCAATCTGTCCCCTCCTCATCCCTTCATCATCCTCATTCTGTGCAGTTCCCCCTGATGCCTCTGTACTCTCATATGCGCACTGACACGGGTTGATGTTTACCTTCATTTCACCCCTTTAATAATGTTTTTATTGGGTGTCACAAACGCCAGGCGTTCCAGGATCTCCGGGATAATACTTGCCTAATTACACTGGCTCAGATATTACCACTTAATGAAATTTGAGACATAATAAAAGAAATCAAATTACAGAGGAGCGCCGATAATGTTAATATCCACTGTCAATTTAACTGGTTATATACAGTAAAGCCTCTCTTCTCCTGTTTGTGGAGACATCACTGAGTTTAAGAACAGTCTATTAAATGCCACTTAATTATATGATAAGACTAGTAATGTGCACACACACACACACACACACACACACACACACACACACACAGAGTAATGAAGATAGTTATGATACGGACACATGCATGAACGTGCAGACCGCCACATACACAAATACACACACTTGCAAACAAGTGTATAAATCATCATAGATGCTCACAGAGAGTTTAGTGAAGTCTTTCTGGAATCACTTTCTGAAGAGAGGCTTTCATATTGTCATATTGAAAGGAATTACAATTAATAATGTTATTCTATCAGCATGACTGAGAATTACAATAACCAACATTAAAGGAAACCATAATAACTGTTAATATGGATATGATAATGTGGTTAAAACACCTTATTGCCAGCTATAATTAAATGTGTACGGCTGTAAACATAAATGCCCGACTCAAACTCCAGTTAAATATAAAAGTCTACGGCAAGGCTGAAGACACTGTGTATGTATATTTAAATGAACCAATGTGAAAAAGGATTAGGTGTCCAGGGCCCACTTGTCCTATTTTCTCATAGACCATAGCTGTGTTTGAAACCCTTTCCTTCATTCCCTCACTTCTCCCTACAGCAGACTTTCTGCAGGTTTCACCTAGTCAAATTTAAGACTTTTTAAGACCATGAAATGTAAGACCCTTATTACAACATTAAAGGAGCCCTAAATTCAGTTTTTGCAAGCCAAGTACTGCTTAACTTGCACTTCCCCATAGCTGAAGAATAGGGGGTTTTCACCAACGTCACGTTCTGGGCAGTAACCTGGATGCGTGGCCATATTGGAGATACTCAGTGTAAACAACTGAACAGAGTATTGTGCATTTTAAATACTTTAAGTGAATGTAGCCATGTCTGAACAACACAAAAGCATCCAAGATACAAAGGCATATAGGGATGGACTTGGACCACAAGAAAAGCCGCGATATTTTGAGAAATTGCAGTTTATTGGCGGTGAAGATCCCTACGAGTTGGCTCTGTCTTCTCTTAATCAACCTAACCTTAACTGTATGGCATCATTGCAATACTCAAGGTGTAGCCAAGTGACTCTCAATCTTTTTTTTTTTATTTCAAAAGAGCCCCAGTTTGATATCTACACTTTACACTATGTGAGTGAGTTTGAGCTTTGCCAACCACAAGCGCCTCCTTTCCTCTGATAACTTCTGGCATTCCTCGCCCTGGTTTTGAATAACTTTTGGAAGTCGATAATATTCCAAATGTTTTTCTCGGTCTGACCTATTGGTACAACCTAAAACAGGGCAATATTAACCATTTTCCTTGACGACGTTCAAGATCTATTTCAGTGCCATTGTTGTGATGCAGAGTACCTCCCATCCGGCTGACTTTTAAGGATGCAGAGAAAACCCTGTTTATGGTGTTTAATAATTAGTGAGCTATATATTTGACCAAACGAGACACTCACTGAAAAGATTGTTGCATCAGTAGATGCGCCGGTTATTTGTGTGATGGAGGCGGCTGCGCCCAGCATCATGTATACAAACCGAATACGTCCCTGAGACAAAACCTGACCGTGTTGCATTGTGGTGTACAGGAGTAAAATGTAGAGTACACTCAAATTAGTTGCATTGTGGTTTTTTATAGGACAATATAGTGAATGCGGAGAATTTGAACACCACTATAAAATGGCGAACACACGATACAGTTGGGCGGTATCCAAATTTTGATACCATCAAACCTCCTCCCTGTTTAACACGGTATTACAGTGACTAATTGATAATGATGACGTAAGGCTCAGACGGCATCACCAAACTGTTGGCTTGTGCCTACACCGTTCAGAAAGTGAATACCAAACACTAAAACACCTCTCCCTTCTCATTAGGTCGGAACACCAAATGCTGCCAAACTGCGGATGTCATATTCTTCTTTGAAACCAGGTCACTCATGACCAACTTGCCATCCCCCACCCCCCCACCCCTTCTCCACACTGTCACGTTATGACAAACACAAATAAGCATTTTTAGGTATTAAATAAATGTATTTAATATTTAATCCTGGTCTCCTATATAAGTACATTGCATTTTTTTTAATGACGATACTGAAACTGATACGTAGCTATTTTTAAGACCCCCGCGGTATACCATATTACCGCCCAACCCTACTATATATATTATATATTTGGAACACAGCTTGAGTTCTGGGACTGCTATCGGAGGGCCTCCAAGACTCGGATGAACATGAACCTTTCCTGGTTGAATTTGCGGTATGATATCATCAGTTTACTGCTCTGCACAAAATGTCCTTATCTGACAAGGCTAGTACTGGAGTTACAACACAGAATCCTGTTTCTGACTTGACATCACTGATTTACCATCATCAGTTTTTGTTTTTGTTTTTACACAAACAACAGTAAAGCATCGTTTATGACACATAAGGTTTTCTCTGAACCCTCTTGAAGACGAGGGGATGCATCTCAAGGGGCCTTTCGTATAAACAATACAATTTGTTTATGGAGTCTTTGGGAAAGTAGAAGAGAGTGCTCGTAAATAACAAATAGTGGAAGACATAGTGATGCCTCTTCCCAGGGGGAAATACTTGACTCATGTGGAGATTTTATATCTCTTCCATGGAACATCATTTCTTTCCCAATGGGCAAATTTATACTGACAGAGTGTATCCTGACACATATTGACTTGTATTTTGATTATTTGTGCGAAAAATAACATAAAATTTAGATTCCACGTGAACGGAATTACTTATTATGTTTGGCCAACAATGGAAATCAGTTAAACTAGAGACTCTGAATATCCTCACTGTCCTCATTAATGTCTTTTGGAGATGATGATCTCTGGGGACATTTCCTGACAGTGCTAGCTCCCAGAACTGTCCTCAGAAAATGAGGATATCTCTTTGGCTAAACTATGAAATCCCACATCTTCTTGTTTGTTTTGACAATACAGGCCCAACCCCCTTCTACATGCCACTGTCCGTCAAACGCTTACTAGTAATGTGGCCACCAACAAAATTATAGTTGAGCTCAGCTGCAAAAACAGTTTTTTCCTCACATTTCTCTCAAGGTTAATTCTATATTAAGCGGTAGCAGACTCGGAGCAGGCTCGGCAGACAATGGTGTAATCAACAGTGAACCAGTGGGGCACTGAATCCATTCCTGTGAGTACAGAGAGGGAGAGAGGCCGGCGAGGAGGCGAGGGGGGAAATGAAGGATGTTACCTGGGTGTTTGTCTGACAGTTCTTCCTCCCTGTATCTTCACCCCTGCTGGCAGCACTCATCAACAATATTAATCAAAGTCTGATGTCTGCTCAATTAGACCAAGGCTCTGCTCGACAACAACCAAACAACACAGAGCCTCAGGTGCACAAATATGCACACATAGGCCTACATAAAACTGCATGCATAAAATAATATGCACAATCAGTGGTAGCAAAATAGAAGCATTTTATCCCCTCACAAACGTAATCCACAGAAATAGTCTTTTTGTAGCTGCACAAGGCAGAACCTCTTGTTAGCAGCATTGAACGGCAGTAGCAGGTAACCCTTCACAATTCAAGGACCTCAATACCGAGAAATCATGTAGCCTGCGTGCATTTCTATGACTGGGCTTACTCAACATTATGCAGTGGAAATCAACAGGACAGATGGCAGATACGGAACATGCAATGTGTAAGAAAAGACAAAGGCCAAATGCTCACTCTAGGATACAATCTACAAAATCAAAATACGCTGAAAAATAATTATGTTGCTTAACACTGTCTGCTTCCGATCCAAGGATCAATTAAATGGCAAAGACTGGTGTCATGAGTCAGTATATGGGCAGGTCCAGTTGTAAAGCCCCAGGGTCCAGCATGATGGAGGAAGGATGTTCTGAATACTGAGGTTATTTATCCTCCTGTCATCCCTCTCCCCCCTCGGTACATCCCTCTGTTCTGGCACGTTATTAAAAACAAACAGCGCTATACTCTTTGGACTACTGGTGTCCTTGCTGCTGCTCATCCACAGTTGTCAGTCCGTATGACACACACACACACACACACACACACACACACACACACACACACACACAATCTAATTTGGGAATTTCGTGACAATATGAGGCCACTTAGCATAATTGACACATATGAGTTTGTATCACTGGAAAGAATGAAAGTTATTTAAGTGTATGTGTTTAAGTTTTACTTTAACCTTTGGCATCATAAGTAAGGATGTGCTCTTGACTTGAACTTTTAAGACAACACACAAACTAATTAAGTAATTGTGTATGATGATCTGATTAGGCTATACCAGACAGCTGTGTTTAGCTAAGATGCAGATGAGCTTTTTACATCTGTTTAAGAAAGGGCTGTCCACAAAATATATGCTGTCATATGTTATATGGCAATAGCTGACCTGACCCAGCACACACACACACACACACACACACACACACACACACACACACACACACACACACACACACACACACACACACACACACACACACACACACACACACACACACACACACACACACACACACGCAGGTCTGCTGCTGAGGACCATGGGAGTTCTCCACAAGAGGGTTGGAAATAGACCAAATTCTATTCTTCAGACTGCCTTCACCATTAAGACCACACCAGTGGTCATTGTTGTAGGCACTGTAAAAGAACCCATCTTTGGTTCAATTCTAGAACTTTAACTGAAACAGCTCTAATCCTTAGTGTTCTGAGCCTTTTTTTTGTACACATCATGCTATTTACACAGCTCCTTTGTTCAAGTTGTTACTCATGCCACACATCTTTGGAAAGCTACACCACTTGTGATTCGACTGATGTAAACCCTTTCAAGATACGATCAAAACAGCAGGTACAATTACCACCTCTGCACGAGTAACAATTCAAACACACCTTTGAGGTCTCCTTTTTTTAATCCACCTATCGATAATATTCTGACAACATTGACACATTACATTGATAAAGGTCCAGACGACCAAATCCAGTAAACTATCAGACCTTTTGATTGACACCTCACTTGATCCAATAAGAGCTTTCTTGTCTCGCCCACAGCCTTCAATAGCCAACAAGTACTTGTGGTGAAAAAAGGTGCAAGCTAGAGCTAGGCAATATATCGATATTATATCGATACCGTGATGTGAAACAAAATATTCTTTTAGATTTTGGATATTGTAATATTGTAATATGGCATAAGTGGTGTCTTTTCCTGGTTTTAAAGGCTGTGTTACAGTAAAGTGATGTCATTTTCTGAACTTACCAGACTTTTCTATTATTTGCCTTTACCTATTTAGTCATTAGATCCACATTACTGATGATTATTTATCCAAAATCTCATTGTGTACATATTTTGTGAAAGCAACAATAGTCAACCCTACAATATCACTGCAGTATCGATAGGTATTTGTTCAAAAATATTGTGATTATATCGCCCAGCCCTAGTGCACGCCCCTCTTCTTTTATTTACAGACCCAGCATCTAGCGGTGAGATTGCAACAAACTAAATACCCCTCAGCTAACCTGTCCCTTTCTGAGCGTGTAGTATAGCCAATGGTGGCCTACAGGTGACGTAAAAGTGTTAAAGTCCCTCTCTAGAGCCAGACATGAGGGCCTTAATGGAAGAGGATCCACTCCTCCTATGTAGATAAAAAGTTGCTCTGCACGATTAATCGTTATAAAATTGCAATCTTGATTCACGATTTAATTTTTAAATAAAGTCGATTTTTGATTCTCATTTAATTTTACAAGCCGACTGCGTCACAAACGCTACTACTTTCTTCTGTGAGTTTTAAATATAGACGGTATAAAATAACATTACACTTTGTGAGAAACATAATCGTGGCAGTGAATAGTGATATTAATTCTAAGCTAAAAAATCTTGATTCATATTTTTCCCTTAAATCGTGCAGTTCTAATAAGAAGGGCTGAGTCTAAGCAAACAAGCCACAAACAACCAAGGCACCACATGCAGATTAAGGAAAGTCTCCCATTAACTTTGGTCGTCAATATGTAGATTTTGATAAGCTGCCCATTAAATGTGACCATCAGCATGCAGGTTTTGGTGCTGCTTGCCACCCGCTAAACATGACAAGTGATGTGGAAATATTCAGTCCAACAACATGCATATTTTGATTGTTCACCAATTAGACTATGACCACTTGATGCAGTTGTTGGTCACCCACCTTAAAGTGTGACTGATTGGCTGAAGGAGGAAGTATCTGCGATTCCCCAGCCCCCATATTTGGGCCTTTTCTGCCTGTTCTTTATGCATTAGACCAGAGCACTTAGGACAGCTCATGCTAATTCTCTCCCTGAAGAATTAGCCCACCTCACTCATCTAATGCTCGGAGGAGGGAGTGGGAGGGAGAGCGTCAGTGGGTGGGTGGGAAAGAGAGGTAATGGCAGGGTGGGACAGACGGAGCGAGGGGCAAGTGGAAGAGAGAATGCGGCAAGGGATGCTTTTCTGGCCATCGTCTTTCCAAGAACCATTCACCCCTCATCCAATTATGAGTCATAATTATAGTTTCATCAAGGTTTGCTCCTTAAAAACTGTTGGTCCTGTATAATGAGAGTAGAATTATTTGACTGGTAGCACAGGGAATTGAGTGTATAGGGGAACAGCAGAGGAACACTGTGTGAATATGTGCCTGAGTGGAGGTGAAAAGCACTGTCAGGTTAATTGAGTTCCTGGGTTTATTATAATTTCAAGCCAAAGCCAGGTCCACTAAAATTACATTAACATTACACCTCTATGAGACAGATGAACATCTTATTCCAAAAGCATAGGGCATCAATATACCAGCTTCCCATTAACTGGCTGAAAGGATTTGTTCCAATTCAGCCACAACAGCATTGTTGACAGCGGCAACTAATGTTGGGTGATAAAGCCTGACACACATTTAAAGTTCCACTTCATCCCAGAGGTGTTGGAGTTAAGGTCAGTGAACTCTCTGCAGGCCAATCAAGTTCTATCACATCAAATTAGGAAAACCATTTCTTGATCGACCTGGCTTTCAGTCATGTTGAAATAGGAAAGGACCTTCCTCAAACTGTTGACACAAAATTAGAAGAAGCATTTAGATTTCACTTAATTGGAACTGCTTTCAAATATGTCTTCCATGCACATATAAAACACAGAGTTGACAGTATTTTCACCAAAGACAATCCCAATTTGGAGAGAATAGCAAATGCAAAGCCAGTTAATAATAATAATAATAATAATAATAATAATAATAATGTAGTCTATATCCACAACGTTTCACTTTCAGGATTTCTCCGGTGCCGCCGGAAATGCCGTTGGATGTCCTTCTTTTCGGCCGGATGTCCATCACCTTTCGTTTTCTTGGTCTTGGAATTTTAAACTCTGGTTGATTAATGAGGACTATACTGCTCCTCAGATCTCTGCAGGGTGAATTACTTTTCTGTTGCATGACTAAATCAACTTCTGAACCTTCCTAAAGCTTTTTTGCAGCACCCTGGCTCCGTCTAGCGCTTAGCAGGGCCCATAACGATTGTTTTTGGTTTAAAGAAATGCCAATAACCAGAGCACGTTTTTAATTCTCATCCTTAAATGTTGTGTGGACTAGCCAGACCCTCCCCCACAGCGCTGTGGAGTAAGGTCTGGCAATGCGAGACTAATAATATTGTAATACTAAGTGTGAGCCCATCAAGAAAGGTAGGCCAGATGTCATGGTTAGCCACAGACCACTTCTGGAACTGGCGGCCACTCACTGCCTAGTTTGTCAGCACTATAGGCCAGGTGGATGATAATTTACCCTAAAGACACTTACATCACTTCATTTCTACTTTTAGCAGCATTGTATCAATCTGCCTACTTTATTATTACAAGAACTTAAGCTAAAGCATGTGTGGACAGTCAGATGGAGGTCATGACATTCTGAGTGTACAAAGCTGTTTGAGTCAAGTCACACTACGTCAGTTTCCACTCATGTCATCCTTCAGTATGATGCAAGTTGTTTGATTACACACCCATTAAAGTAAGCTGCATACTGCATGTATATATTTTTATTTATTTTGCAAGATTAGTGTCCAGTAAGTCTTGCATTGCCAGACCTATCTCCACAGCACTGTGGAGTAAGGTCTGGCTACACCACAGATACATTCTGATATTGGAGGGGGGAAAAAAAGGTTCTGGTTTGTTCGCATTTCTTTAAACCACTCACAAATTGTTTCAGGATGCGGAGGTTTAGGACGGTGCAACAGTGCCTCCGCAAGAACGGGAAGAACCTTGTTTTGGTGGAACATTAGCAACCCTGGATACATGGTTAACCCTTGTGTTGTCTTCCCGTCAAAATTGAAAATCAACAATTTTGTTGACGCTTTATATCAATCTTTTTAACTTTTTCTTACATTTCTTAGTTTTACAGTCATTTTTGGAATTTATGGTAAATAAATAAGGAAATTATACCTGATGTTTGAATTAGAAAAGCAGAAATTAGGAATTATTTAAACTGAAATTAAAAGGAATGTATGTTGATGGATAATCACAGACTGGAATATGTCAACTTTTACTCAATACTAGTTCAAAAACACATCAATTGTTTTTTTCAAATGCTATAAAATTGAACAAGACACCCCAAAATTACCCATCAAAATCACCCCAAACAGCGTTGTGTGGCATCAACCATGTTATTTGGGGTAATTACTTGGGTAGTTTAAAAAGAACATTGATATAGGAAAACGGGTTCAATTTGACCCGAGGACAACATGAGGGTTAAACGTAATTTGTTCTGAGTGTATTGCCGTGTGTAGCTCGTCCACAACAATCTCACCAATCGGTCTCATAATATTCTAGTTAGACAGTAAATGCTGTAACATATTCTTTGTAGATCATTCACCGAAAGAAACAGGCAGACCTGCCTTGTTGCACGATCCAAATGTTCTTCAAAACTTGCCATTTTCAGCTTGTTGCTTCCTCGAAGATTGTTGTTTTCTGTAGCAAAGGGAGTTTGAGAGCAGCAAGACGCAGAGAGCGGATGGTTCTGTGAGGTAAGTTTTTGACCTTTTAAACTTAAAAAAAAGGAATGAAATAGAGCCAAAGGTTATAATAGGGGAATAGCAATAGGAGAACAATAATGTGCAGATGTCTATAGTTTCCTGGAAAGCCCTGTGCGATGCCGCAGGCCGACAGAAACTCAGCCTTGATGTTTGTTCGAAGAGAGGGAGGTTATTTGGAGATGACGCTGAACCTTGATCACTCCAGGACCTGTCATTTCATTGTTTTCTGTTTACTGATGGATTACTGAACGATGGAATAAGATGGGGATGTGTGTATTAGGTTTGTCTGTCCCCCTCAGTGCCTCCTGTATATACTGGGGTTGTGTTGGGTTGCAGCTGTCAACTCATATTATATCTTGACTGACATGGTACTGTAGGCCAACAGTACAGAACATTTGAACAAAGTAAAGAAGAGGAAACTGGGGGAACATGGAGCATATAGAAAACTAAAATACATAATAATATAATTATACAACAATACAGCTTTCCCCTATGACAAAATCTAAATTTAGATTAAACTCAAAAGAATGCCTTCACTCCTTTGTTCTGCCATTTATAATACATTTCAATATGCGTTTCAAAGTAAAGCAGCTCTGGTTCTGCAATCACAGGTCAAAACAAGCATATAGTGCTACTGATTATGTTCGCTATGGCCAATCATTCATGCATCGCAGAGTATTAAATCTTTAATGGAAATTATGTTTCTTGTCTCTTGGATATTGTGGTTTTAACTGGTTGTTGGTGAAGTAATCATTTCATGCATGATAGAATATAGGATTCCCATGTATGATTAATATTGTAAACATTGCTCAGTCTTACAGTTTCAATACTTTCATGTTTGTTTTTAAAAGAATCAATTACGTGGATTGCCATTTAATTTTTCTTAAGGTTACTTTTCAACAATTTAACCTCACTCCTTTGTCCATTATCTAGCATCAGCTGTGCATATACAGTAACTGATGCTTGTTCATACAATATTCCCAATGAAGATAATTTAGCACCAACCGGCGTATTTATAATAAAAAAAAAAAAAAAAACGTTTGCATGGGTAGGTCTTTTATTTATAAGTCTGATCAAAGTAAAGAACAGTGGATGAACACTGCTTGAAACTCAGCAAGTAAGCTGCAAGGTAGAATAAAGGTTTATAGAAAATACCCGGCCAACTTGTTACAAGTCCAGATCAATCGAAATCAAAATACAGCAAAAGGGTACTCTAGTAATTTAGTATTGGACTTCTATAAAGATGGGTGAGAAAGCGACAGATTAAAATAATACATAATAATAATAATAATAATACCATTAATAGTAATAGTCACAATTGGGGTGGAATGGTACTCAGAAGTCACGGTTCAGTTCATACCTCGGTTCAGACGGTTTGGTACGAGTTTGGTACAATGGAGGTAAAGTAAAAACAAATATGCCGAAGGCAATTTTTTTTGATTGGTTATGTCTCAGGCTGTACCAGCTAGTGTCATACAGTCTTTCCATTGAACTAGCTGCAACAGCCTGAAGTGTGTAAACAGTAAACAATAAGTACCCCACATCATCTCTAGACTCCATCTGGAACTTGTAAACAAAATAAGACAATCAGCTATAAAACTAATATATGTATGAAAATACAGCATCTCTGTTCTCTGCAAAGACAAACTAAATCACCTGATTAATGCAACGTTATCACATCTCCCGGCCCTTTTTCACCGCAGAAAGCTGCTGCCTGCCTGGCTAAAGATAATATAGTATTATATTGTATATATTGCCCAGGGCCAGGCCAGATTAGCAGTGTCTTTATCCCGTCGCGTCCCACTGTCTCTACACCGGCCCCGCACCCGGTCCCCCCTCCCCTTTTACCTGCCCACGCAGTAAGGAGAGAGGGGAGGGGCTGCTCCTCAGTCACAGAACAGAAGACTGTCTTGGCAACTACAAGAGAGAAATACCTTGCATGCTCGCTGGACAATACAGGCGTCTTTTCTACAAAAAGCCTGTTGCTTTAAAAAAAAAAAAAAAAAACTCGCTAAGGGGGTCTGAAAAGTCGCTAATTCTAGCGACACAGTAAGTTGGCAAAACTTAATGCTGGTATCTCGCTATCTCCCAATTTCCATCGTTTGCGAAACGGCTGTTGTCTTTTGAGTCCTTGTAATTCTCCTCAAAACCAATAACTTGCAATTTTAATTTTACTTTATTTTAATACACATGAAAGCATTACAATTTTCTAACAATACATTTGCTAATCCAGTAATATTAAGCCTCAATAACCGCAACAAAACACAAGATGACCACAACTCTCACCCTCTGTAATTATTCCACATTAATACTGATCAATAACCCCATCACACAACATATACTGTACATATAATAGTCATGACATCCTGCAAACTGTTCCTTCAGTCAGATGAAACTTAGTATTTCACTGAGTTGATTGAGTTGCTTCCTGTCACATTTCTATCCTGCCTCCCATTTTGCATTTTGTTCCCTGTTTTCAGAGCAGCTGTTATTAATAATGCTGCTGAATGCATTTCTACATTTCATTGCCACCACACGCTGAGGGTGAATGATGCAGAGTTCACTTGGTTGGATGAGCAGTGGGAGGCCCGTGAAATATGAGTTGGGTGAGATGATGCTGGTAAATAATCTAGATTTGCAATGCTTTGATATAGCAACATAAATGGAAAAACAAGCGTCGTAAACAAACTACAGAGGGTGGAAAGATAACAGAAATAATGACATTATGACAAAGAGGAAGAAAGGCCAGCAGGAAGTAGAAATTGCATTGTCAAAGATGTTTTCAGCAATGTTCAGATCTGCTGGTTGGGGACTATGACTTCATTGTTTCTAATGAAACGTCTTATGAATTTATCAGTGCATGGGGACAACATTATCTTTGAATGTATATAGATAACTATTTTACCTTACTTGCCTTTGCTTCATTGTTTATGAGACAGACAGAGTATCTGACATAGTTCATAGGTTGGTATCGTCTATGATGCACACTAATGGTTCTCAACCAAGGGACCGGGACCCCCAGAGGGATCCAAAAAATTATTTTAGGGCTGTAGCCCCCCCAGAAATGCCATATGGACAGAATTAGCACAGATACAAAAGCTGGTTAGTGCCAATCCTGGAATTAAATTCAACATAATTACTGCTGTCCTGGAGCGTTTAATCGGGAAATTGGGACAGTGACATTATATCCTGGTGCAGGTTGAAGTGCAGAGCTAAAACAGTTAATTGACTCATTGATTAGTTGATCAACAGAAGACTGAAATCTATTAGTTGTTTCAAATACAAGGTTTTGCTGCTTTTCTCTGTTTTCTATTCATGTCGACTGAACATCTTTGGGTTCAATAACTGTGGGCTGGACAAAGCGACATCACCTTAAGATCTCTGAATTGGGATGGCCATTCTTCAGTATGGCATTTTCAGGACTAAACGATCAATCAAAAAATATACACATCCACCAATCAATTGATGACAATCGTTAGCTACGGCCCCACACTGATGCTAAGGAGATGTGAGCTTACATTGGAAACAATTGGCACAGGTGTTATGCAGGTGGGGAGGGTTGCAGATAAGATATTGTGATAATTACCCAAGTGATGCTGATCAGAAAGTTTGCTGATCCCGGACCGTCCCGACTAGGGTTGCACGAGCTTGACAAAATGTGATATTGAGATATTGATAATGAATATTGCAATATAACGTTTCTTTCGCTTTTCTGATTCATTCCATTTTGCTGTCCATTTCTTCACTTATACTGTCACTCTTAAAATATGCACACACGGGGTATGCTACATAGGATAGAATGCAGCGCTCCACAAAATAAACAAAATATTGCATACGTATCGCAACAGTTTCGATATAATAGTGCGCAATGTGATACTGTGATAATGATACTGAGTCAATATATCATGTCCCGACCCCCTGCTGGGTTAGCAAACTTTCCGTTGCTGCGGTTACACAGGTTTGGGGTTTGTGCTTGCTGAATTCAAGTTGCTACAGCAGCTAACTAAAGGTCCGCCACCAGAGCTGTCACACAAACTCCCCCCAGCAAAGTAGTCTCCTAGGGGTGGGGAGTGAGGCAGTAGTCTATATCAACAACCAATTTCCGGGATTTTTTTAAGATGCTGCCGGAAATTCCACCGGACGTCCCTAATTTGTGACCAAATATAAGGGACATTTATGAGGACTATGATCAGATCCCTGAAAGTAAATTGAGACAACTAACTAGCTGTCCAATCTAAGTTTCCTGTTTCACAACAAACAACTTTTGAACTAATTTCTTCAAAAAAACCTGCAACCTCTTCTGCAGCTGAAGTCTCGAAATGAATCTCAATCAGCAAAGCAGGAGTAAAATAAGAAGCAATAGATCGCTCTTCTTCTGTAAGGGGGACAAACAGAACTGTAGGCTAATTTGTTTGCACAGTAGAGCCTTCATGCTGCCATCAGAACCAGCTGGCCTTGACTCAAACCAAACATCAGTGCTCCCCCCTCTACCTCGCCGTCTCTCTCGATGTGTCTGCTGAACAAAACAAAATGCTCTTATCGAGCAGAGAGGAGGAGGCAGTTATTAGTGCTCTCTGATGAGTCTCTTGGCCTCGGTCTGGGTTTGCGTATACCGCTGACGGATTCAATTACAATGGTGAAGTACAGTGCTACAGGTGGTGCATGAAAAAGTAAATTCAAAAAGCGGTTATGTTGTTTTTCATGAGGTGATGACAGTATATGAGATATGTGCACAGAAACACACACTGATGCACACCGTGACCACATCTGTGACAGGAGGAGGCCGAGGTTATGTAATTAGACATCAAGTGAATTCTATCTCAGCGGTGCGGTAATAAAGAGGCAAAGAGACAAGGAGAGGGTCATCTCCCTGTGAAGGCGGGTCAAACTCTGCTGTACATTCATGCCGTCAACGTCGCCGTCCTCTCGATCTCTCATCATATCTTGCTAAAACATGCATAGCTGGTGTTCAGCTCTATAAGTAACGCTGTGCTGTCAAGCTGCCAGGTGGAATAGTGCATGCTGAGTGTATGAGATGGCCTCAGGGATAGAGATGTAACAATTCCAAATTTTGCAATGCAGTTACTTGTCTCAGAAATAATGGTGATTAACAATATCTTGTGTCTTTCAGTCAAATTTGAAAAATATGTATTCATTGGTTACTTTGTCAAACAAATTGAAATTTTGAATGAATCCCAGCATACATCTTTTGGTTACATCACTGTTATGTGACAAATACACAGTATGGCTGCAGGATATGAAGAAAATATCTAATTGCGATTGTTTTGACTGATATGATTCACAATATTGGAGGTAATGATCATTATGGTATCATTATTTTCATTGAAAAATATCAAAACAAAAAAAATTAAAATGATCATAGTGTTGATTTTTGCGAGGATCTGTACCAAACAAAGATTTGTTTCCTTAGTCTGTAGGATACAATTTGTAGGCCGGGACCTCTCTGTTGCACCACAGTACTTAATTCACAATGGTTTGACTCATATTTTGCTTTAACAAATATAGCGTCCCCTTTGCAATTTGGGTATTGCACTAGTCCATATTGCAATTTCAAAAATAAACTTCAGAACGGAACATTTATCCTCATCAATAAAAAACAAGAGCATGTTTGATTTCTCAGGCTTAAGACAGCTACAGCCCAAGATGTTTGGAGCTATGGCCACAAGTGAGAGCTGCCACTATCATAGCTTTAGTTCAACTGTCTGACCAATCATTAATTATATAATTACGATCTGGTATATCTAAACAAAATCAGCTATTACCATGAACAGTCATAATCCTTTAGGACTTTATCTAATGTTGGCAAACAAGTTTTAATCTACATATTAGAAAAATAAGAGCCCAAATCTCCAGGAAACTATGCTAGCACTACATTATTAAATGACGGCCATTACCACTACAGCGTCATTGTTTACTACATTAAAAAGTCCCATGGCATGAAAATTTAACTTTGAGGTTTTTTTAACATTAATATGCATTAACCCAGCCTACCAATTGTCCCCCAGTGGTTAGGAATGGTGATAGGTGTAAACGAGCAAAGTGGTAAGACCACACCCCAGGCCTCCACCTTGCCCTTAAAGAAACCTTTATATCCGTCAGCAGCTCCGTGCTGACGTACCATCACCTGTTGGGACACAGATGTGTCCGTACTGTCTCTGACCACGGCAACCGTGACGGGACAGCTCGCTTTAATGCAGCGTAATACCTCCTGAAAATAATATTCATCTCGCAAATGTATCCGTCTCTTTATCTCAACCATCGACTAGAGCAACAATAAATAATACTCACGGCTTTTCACTTCCTGTGAAGAAATCTTTTGCGGTATTGGTGAATTCTTAAAAAAACAAAAAAAAACACCAGTAAATGCGTTGTAACTCGCATTACTGAGATTGTAACGGGTATAATATTACTGAAATATAATTAGCAATATTACTGCGTTACAGCAAAAAGGACATTACTGTAATTATGTTAGTTTTGTAATGCATTACTACCAACACTAAAAACTCCCAACTGTGTCTTAGAAGAGAGAACGGTGAGAGTGAATAAAATCAAAGACAATAGAAGCATCAGATTTGCAAATCTCAATGCTGAGATCTTTGCCAGCCAGACGGTGACGATTACGTCAACTCAAACATGTCAGTCTCCACTTTCTTTTCTTTCTTTGTATAAGCGTTTTATTTCTGGCACGATTATTAAAATCATTTCTTCACTTCAAAGTCTTTTTCTCTCTGTGAAATCCATGTGAGGGACTTCCATCTGTTTTCTCTGCAACCAACTTCCATTTGCCCTTTTTGACAACAGCTTTCTGCTTGTGGACAAATTAGACCTTCTCGGCTTTTTCATTGCACAATGACAACACACTAAAACCCAAACAAGCTGATGCTTTTAACTGAATTCATTCTGTGAAACTTCCGCAACAACCCATTTTCAAACTGCAGCAGAGCCAGAATGGATCACTGAACATCTGAGGGCCGATTACGAGCACACTCACGTGCACATGGACATGCAAGAGGTACACATCCTTGTACACAAGAACCCACACAGATGTGGACAAGCACACTCTTGTATATTGTTTGGACTTGATATTGGGAATCGATGCAGTCTAATCAATACTGCAGGCTTCTCTGACTTCACACACACACACACACACACACACACACACACACACACACACACACACACACACACACACACACACACACACACACACACACACACACACACACACACACACACACACACACACACACACACACACACACACACACACACACACACACACACACACACACTTGCAGTTAAGATGCCAGTGGCACAGATGGAAGTTTCTGTCCATCTGGAAAGCTATCAAAAAGCTTTCAGGTTTGACAGCAAAGTGTTAGCATGTCTATATTTGAGTCCTACCTGAGCTCTCACCAGTGTTTGTTACTCATTGTTTCCCTAGAGTTTTTAATTCTCTGTTCTGTGTTCAGTTGTTTTAGTCTTCTTCCTGCTCTCCGTCCCTGTGAAAGCCTTTCACAGCCACCGCCCAAGGCTGCATCCATCAAAGCAGTTGAGGCACCACAGCTAATCGAATATCATTATTACCAGCAATTAGCCTGCACTATGACTTCAGTTAAAATCGCTAATTAACAAATGTGGGCTTGAGTGGCTGCAGACAAAATATGTCTTTGTGAAACAGGCAGCGGCGAAGACGCGTCTCCGCGAGGCGAGGTATTTAGGAGCTCCTATTAATCACTTTCCCACCGCCGTGGTGTGAGACATGGTGATCACCGTGGCCCACCTGTTTATATCTGATGCTCGCTCAGCAGATGGCCCACCGAAGGCGTGGTGCGGGCTAATTGCTGTTGATTTATAAACAACATCCAACAGGTTTTTTTTTCCTCAAATGGAGACATGCTTTCTTTATTGAACAAAGCGGAGGTGGGGGTGGTCACCTGTGAGACACAACCTCACAGTCTGTACCGTTACAGACGCTCTATTATTAATTCCGTAATTAATTGTTGTTTAGTTACTCTGGGCTTTATTTTACTTTTGGGGTCCAAAATAATTGTGCATCTTCTCTTTTGGATTGTATGTAATAGTTCCTTATTTCTAACCTTTGGTTTGGGAACCATACAGTGGCAACATTTTATTCTGGTATGTTAATATTTCAAGATAATGTTCTTTCAAGACATACCAACCTAACGATAGTTTCAGGAATGTACGCACTTTAATATGCATCCAATTAATATGACAGAAATGTCATATAGTCTAAGATACAGCTAAATCTGCTTAAGCCACAATGCTCTTTCTAGAAATCTTGCCTTATCCATTATAAATAAAACAAATATACTTATTACACATATTGCATTCAGAGAGAGACAATCTGCATTTGTTCAGATGACTTCTTCAGATGAAATATAAATAAAATTCACACTCAACACCAAAATAGCAGGTTCATTCTTCAGGTATATCTGCCTTCTTCAATAGCCAGAAGCCAGTTATTAACTGAGCACACAAGAATTTTTGTTTTCTCTCTAAATTATATACATATGGATGTGTTGGATGTAATTTTAAGCGTTGGTGGTATTCCAGATGTCCCCCTTTATATGAGCAGTAATTGTAGTAGTACAGCTGGAATAATCTGGGGTTTCAGTGAGGAGTTTTAGTTTAAATTAAAGGTTCTTCCACCTGGCGCACAAAGTTCATGTGTAGGCTGGCTACTCAGAGTTTTCTTTTTTGGCATGTCATATCAGTCGCCCCCTAATAGGCCCAGGCTTGAACACACTATGGGATGCACAGGAAGGGGCACAAAGAAACACACCAAAAGCAGAAAGAAAAAGGACAGACAGAGGTGACCTCAGTAATTTGTGTCCAGTCAAATGTCAGCTGTGGGGGAGCAGAGCGGTGGGTGGGTGGTGGTAGTGGTGGTGGTTGGAGGGGGGCTTTTAGCTCGACGGCGGAGGTCTGGGATGGAGGCTGGAGAGCGGTCATGGCCTGCGGGTGTCTGCTGAGGTCTTTGTTAAAGCCCATTCTCTCTTAGACTGCGGGGCGTCGGAGGCCAATCGAGGAGACGGAGGAAAAAGAAAATAAAATCAATGAAGCTGCTGGAGACCATCCTCTCACTCGGCACGACGCTCACACTCACACGGCTCTCGTCGCTTTCTCCTGCTCTCTATACCTCAGCTTGACCCCTTCTTTCCCTTTTATTTCCACTCGCCATCTAACAGTGTGCTTCAGTTTCTGTCGTCCTGAGCCGGTGTCTGGCCCATTTCCACATTTTCTTCCTTTTTCCTCCCTTGACGGTAATACTTCACGAGCAACAAGCCTTAATGTGTATTGGAAATTCGCCCATTTGGATCCAGAAATCTGTAGCTGAGCTTGAATGTGCAGCTTATGAGGGAGCTGAATGCCATGAATAATAACTATGGAGCTTCTTACTGTAATGACACACACACACACACACACACACACACACACACACACACACACACAGGCTCACAGTACGCCTATACTTGTATTGTACGCAGCCACAATTGCCCACAGCTATCATCCATTGTTTTACACGTTTAATTGGAAACACAAAAGCAGCCCACGCTCCTGCTAATGCACACAGTGCAATCCAGCCCCCAGAGATCTCACCAAGATACATTTAAAGTCTCACCCAACAGGGGAACAGGAGAAACTGAGCCATTCACCCTCCATCTGTCTCCCTCGTAAGGCCTCTAATCTTGGGGAAATAACACTTTTCTCCTCAATAAACAAGGTGTGGGCCACTAAGCACTCGCTCCTCGCTAAAGACTCCTGAATGCAACTGACCACAGCCTATCTGACTGAATATCAATAACAACACTACATGTTTTATGCTCTGCTTCCTCGAATTTGAGCCTATTAATCTGTTTGGACTGGACACCCAAGGCCTTAAGGTTTCATAAAAAAAACTTTGCCACTTTGTAACTTAACTTCTTGAGAATAATGCATGACGGTGCAAAGTGCATTCAATACCAGCATCCCAGGCAAAGCCAACCTCTCCATTTCCACTTGATATAATAACTGTTCACACTGTGAAAAAAAGACGCAGAAAGAACCTAGAATCAATGTGTTCTTTAAAGTAATAGACCAAGATCATTAGCTGTAATGCTCTACACACACACACACTACTCTATGCTGAGCAGTAGCAGTAAGACTATCCAAATATTGCAGCAGAGGAAACTGACTGATACTGTTTGTGGTTTTGCTTAAATGGACTAGCGATTCATGCATTTAATAAATTCATGTATCTGCTACAAGGAGCTCCTTGCCTTGGACCTATTTTACTTCACATCATCCCCTGACTGGGGCGCCTGGATAGCTCTCCTGGTTGAGCGTGTACCCCCATGTATGAAGGCTCAGTCCTTGCAGCAGCAGTCGCGGGTTCAATTCTAACCTGCGGATTTTTGCTACAATCATTTCCCCTCTCTCTCCCCCCTTTAACATCTTCAGCTGTCCTGTGTAGTAACGACCTAAAACAAATCACTTCCTAATTTATTGATGGGATGTGTGTGTGTGTGTGTGTGTGTGTGTGTAGATTTATTTAATTAGGATAATGCAAAGTAATCAACATTTCTGTAATGTGCCAGTGTTAGCCAGTCAGCTAATTTTCAACTGTAGTTGTAGTAGAAGAGCTAATCACTGAGCCACCATGCTGTATATATCACTTTGCCTCCGGTCACTGGCTCTACAGCTGGCACTGCTGATGACGTGGTTTGTTCGGAAGATAAAGTAAAAAATGTCAGAGGACACTGGGCATTTTGATCTCATGGGCTTTGCCCCAGAAAAGTTGTGAGGCCCGGGGGCAAGTGTCCAGCTCTGGTTCGAGCATAGTTGCTCCACAACGGATCGAGTCCCGACCAAACATCCCAACCTCAAATGTTGTGGGCGTGGCTAAGTTCATCAAATAAATTAAAACTAAACTTCAAAGAACCTCACATTAAAGAAGATGATGAGATAGCCAAAACCTAAACCTGCTAAAACAGACTACAATCACTTTTGGACGGGCTGTTGAGCTTTAACACAGAGAGATGATGAGGCTTTGATTAAAATAACCCCTCTCTCAAATCTCAGCAAATAAACTGGAGCTGAAAGCATAAAAACAAGACAATTTCAGAAATATAAAATTTGCTTTAAGCATACAGTCCTAGAATGACAGCTATGAAAGGGTTATTCCTTCTGTGTAATGATTTATTTTATAATGACAATCAGAGGAGTATGCTGATACCGAACACAACTGCCTTAAGTGGAGTTATAGGGATTTGCCCATTTGGCTAATTACATGGAGATTTTCTTACCGTTCTCCGGCTAATTAATCAGAATGACTACAACAACTGTGTTCAGGAAATGAGTCCCATCAGAGCAGATGAGGTAAAAATTCGAAAAATGCTACAGCAGTGATGACTTCTTATCCACTTCTTCCTCCCGTTATAGCACCTTAAGGCAAAGAAATGATAAACCTCCTAATTTAAACCTGCCGAGAAAACTATGACAAAGAGAGTTAGGGAGTGTAATGCTCTTATTCTCTGGTGTTTAAATTAGCACCAGACTGTACTTAGTTCAGTAAAGGGTGAGTCAAGTACAGAATGACTCAAAATCACTTTTGCATTGCACCATATACAGTTCATCATACATTTTGTAATGTACGTTTAAATGTTTATTTAAATTTTTAATAAGCTGGTTGAATTTTAAGTCAAGAATAGCAAAACATCCGGACACTAGAAGTGCCTAAAAGTTTAAACAAAACAAAAAATAAGCACGCTGAATCAATAGATCTCAGAATTCCCACTTTAAACTCCGAACTCAAATACATTTTTCACATGTGGCCCTAATCCTCTTCCCTAATACGGCATTTACCAAGAAAAAGCATCAAATATTTACTTAATTTAATTGCAGCTTTTCAAACGTCATCATTGTGTTATGTTCTACATCTTATAATAGTGTTGATTGAATCTAGACTACAGTTGATCAATTACTACAAATGTTTGACATTTATAGACTACATATTTGACTGAAAAATAACCAAATTATTAATCATTTATAAATAATAATACATGACCGTGAACAGAAAAGTATGGAGTTACAATGGCAAATTTACAATTTTGGAAACCTCAAGTAGCAGCATGGATTTTTTTAAAGCATGAAAGACTTAAATCAAGTGTCAATGGTTTTAAGACTCGGTTTACACTTTGTTTTAAAATGCATCCTTGGTGATTGGCTCACTTGTGGACAGTAGGGATGGCCGAATCAAGCTTTGTGAACCAGTGTCTTTATTTTCTGAGCCCACTAGATGGCGCTCTTTGTTCAGAGAATATACTAAATTACAATGCCTTAGGCCTTTCTTAAAACCAAGAGCGCCATCTAGTGGGCTCAGAAAATAAAGACACTAGTTCCTGAAGCTTCATTTGGCCATCACTAGTGGACTGCGCTAGATACAAGTGTAAGACGCATTTTGATCCGATCACTCCAACCACTTGCCGAGGTGGTCTGGGACGCATTTGACCATCTTTTGCAGTATAAATGCTAATGTGTCCTGATGCTTCCCCAACATGGTTAGGGTTAAAAAATGCATCATCAATGCAGGGCGTCGCATAATGACAGCACGCCAAAGCTCTATACTGTAACATGCCCATTTTCCGAGTTGAACAAAAGTCTTTTTCCATATGTTGGATTCTGGAGACAGCAACATCTCCAACTAGTAATGTGACTGGCAAGAGTGTTGACGTGATAATTGTGGCCTTTTAGAAGAAGCGATGTAGGGAGTAACAAAATCTAAACACAAGTGTGCAGCTGGAGAGGCAGGTGTGAACCGCAAAGTGTCTCGGCTGTCCACTTGTGTTTCCAATCACCTAATCACATGTCAAACTTTCATGGTTTTTCACCTTTGTTTGGTGTTACTTAGATGGTAAACAAACCAGCTTTATAACTTATATTGTATGATTTAAAAACTTACTTAAATGAGTCAACTTCACAATTTGGCAACATTAGGAGGTAGTAATTGATCAGCAGATGTCAGGAAATGTTTCTGTTTGACTGAGCAGTAGTAGTCATTTTGAATTTAGCAATGTTTAAATCTACAGTATATCCTGAGACAATTTCCAACCTGTGAGAACAAACTACTTAATATGAATAGTGCTAGCCAACATCATCCTAATTAGAGGTTGCACCTGTGCTTGAGCTTGATTATGCTCATCCACTTGAATAATAAATGACTCATTATGCATGCTGTAACATCGTGTTTTGAAAGCATTTTGGCCGGAACCACAAAGAAAACCAAGTGAAGTTTTTCAAATCTATTCATCGAAGATTTTGAAGTTAAAAAATAAACAAATAAATATTTTTAAAAAATGAGTGCAATGATCATTACAGCCTCTTTCTGACCTGCTTAATAGGTGCCTCCATTAGCCAAGTGTCACCATAAAACTCCCAACAAGCATGGAAAGTGTCTAACCTTGAAGGCACTCAAGCTTTAAAGCGACAGTCAAAACACTGCTGGCTTTTATCCACAACCTTGCCACGGACATCAAGTCTTGTCTGGTCACTCATTTAACTCTGATAATAAAAAGGTACAGGACAAAAATGTAAGGACTGGAGTACAGATCTGAACTGAAGAAAAAGACCAGAACTTAAGAATATAACATCAAAAAGATGTTGAAAGACAAATGAGGAGCGGATGAAGAGTTGGAAAACAGCCAGAGCCCACAAAGACATAAATCCCAGCAGAAAGAAAAATATACTTACATGGATAGAGAGAAAGAGAAATAAACAGAAAGATAGACTATATCATGGGTCTTCAACGTTTTTAAGCAGAGGACCCCTTAACTGAAAGAGAGACGGAGCAGGGACCCATACTACATATATTGTATATAAAATGAAGTTGCATATTAAACTGGGCCAACAATAATGTGAAAACCTTGATACATCACTTTTTTGTATAGAATACTAAGCTTTTAAAATAAAAACTGTATTTGTGTATGGCTACCTTAGTGACTACCTTACCTATAGGCCAGTTAGCCTATCATCAGTGGGGATTTATATTTGCTAATAATGTTAGATTCATGTTAACACTTTAATTTTTGATAAATTCAAAAATGTAGACTAGTTTGGAGGCCCCTCTGCATTGACTCTGAGGACCCCCAAGGAAGGTAATGTAAGCTATCAATTGCACCTTGAAAAACTCAAGCTGGTGATCTACCATTTTCTTTTTGTTGTTTAATAGCAATTGAGTGTTGACATAAGTTATTAAATTATTAGTTAAATTTGATTATATGGCCTTAGCAATAAACAAATCATTCATGTCTAAATGTTTTTAAATGTTAAGCAACAACTATTTTTGTTTATCCGTTCAAGCACTATTTTAAAACTATCAAACACTGAAACGTTACTCAACCTAACCAAACAGGGAAAACCATTACCTTATGGACCTGGCTTTGTGAGTGGGGGCACTGTCATGTTGTAACATTTTCCCCAAACTGTTTCCACAAAGTTGGAAGCACCCAGTTGTCTGAAACATCCCGGCATGTTGCAGCATGAAGAACTCCCATAACTGAAACTAAAATCATGAAAAACAGCCCCAGACAGGTACTGTACATAAAGTCTACATGTACAGATGAGCCCACACAGATAGATAGATGATAAATGTTCTTTATTGCCCACAAAGGAAAATTAATTTTGCTCAGGTCAGTATCGTACCAACAGTCAATAAAATAAATAGATGAAAGCAGACAATACAGTACAAAACCTGATTCTATTATATATTCCTATGGATGGATGGATGGATGATATAGGGGTACATGTACAGATATGACAGACATGACAGAAAACGGAGAGATAAATTGATGAATGGAGAGATGGGTATACTGATACTGTAGTTATTGATAGTGAGATAATAAATACTCTATAGCTTGGAATAGAGAATTAGAGAGATGAATACATAGATAGAATGAGAAAGATGGAGATAGCCAGTGAAGAAGAAATAGATAAGATAGACAGAGGAAAAGACGGATAAAAGATGAATCGACAGACAGAAATGCAGATAGACATGCAAAGAGAGACACAGACAGACACTGTAGATAGATAGATAGATAGATAGATAGATAGATAGATAGATAGATAGATAGATAGATAGATAGATAGATAGATAGATAGATAGATAGATAGATAGATAGATAGATAGATAGATAGATAGATAGATAGATAGATAGAGTGAAACAGTTAATTCCAACTCTCACAGACTTGTTCACAGGTGTGGGTGGGTGGAAGAGGATGAGAGAATGAGGGCGAGAAGGAGAGGAAAATAATTCAAATGTCTGGGTTTTCACAACGTTAATTTAGCTGTGCAGAGGCCCAATCGCACCATTCTCTCACTCTTCCTCACTCCTGTCGGAAACATGCTAATAAGGGAAGCCGACTGACGTGAGCGAGGTTTAAAGGGTAATTAGCATAAAAATCCTACATGCTGTACTCTTACTTTCTCTAATCAACACCCTCACACATACACATTTTTTTACATGTGAGAAAAAAACCTGTTTGACGCAATTAAAATAAAAATTAGCATCCGGGAGGAGGCGAGAGAGGAAGAGGGAGACAAAATGTTCTCCCTTTGTATTTTTATTGTTGCTGCCCTTTTTTAAGACTCAGAAGAAAGAAAGAAACAGCGGATAAAGTAATTGTTTTTACAAATAGAAATGTCGAGTGACAGCAATGCAGTGTTCTTTGTGTAGCTGCTATCTCGTTCTCTGGCACCGGCTGACAATCTTATCATTGCTTCTGATTGACTGTGCCCGACATGGTTGTTTGTTGTCAGTTTTTAAAAAACATACAATAACATAACCTTCTCTAGATAACATGATGATTGCACGAATGTTGGCTAACACCGTTTACTTGAAGAGGTGCTTTGAAACACTAAGCTAAGTGCAGTACAAACACATTGTAAGTGCATAATAATTATTATGGACAGAGTAAACATCCTGTGCAAAAATATCATGGGTTGGGTGTTATCTACTTAATGGCATGATGTCATTTTCTGATGTTTTTTCAGATGATTATGTTGGCTTGTATTTAACCACCATGGACACACTCATGCTTTTTCACAAATCTAATTGCGTCACAAAGAAACATGCGTGGTGAGTTGAAGCTAGGGATGTAGCGATTACCGGTGTAACGGTAAACCACGGTAGAAATGTTGACGTAACAATTACCGTTTTCATTTAAAATATCCTTATCATGGTGTGGAAACCGCATGTTTAATCCTTCTCAGCTATATCCGAGGCTCCTGAAGTTGCCGTGGAGGCGAAGGGCGCTCAGACAGGAGAAGGGGACAGAATGTAGCAGCGAATGTACCAGACTTTTTTTCTTTTCTTTCCCATTTTCGGACTTGTTGAAGTGATGTGGGTAGTAGACCAGAATGTAAGTTAAAACTATTCTGTAGCTTGCTAAACTGTCGTGGGTTTTACTGCCTCTTTATCTTCAATAAATGTTCTGCTACAATGTGGAAGTTTAGCCCATAACATTTATTTGGAGGGAGAGAGAGAGAAAGAGAAAATATTGCTGTTGCTGTGTTTCTTATTGAATAACTGATAGATGTGCAGATTGTTTAATATTACTTGTGCAGCCAGCCATGTGTTGATATTCAGGTTGTGTTTCCTGGCAACGTGCAATCGCCAGTAAACAGACCAGCGCTGTGGAGCCACGTGCGTAGCTATTAAAGGTGTATTACACTGTTTCGTTATGGATGTGTTTGCTGTAGTAGATGTAGTTTATTCTCAGTTTGTGTTACTGAGCAATATGTCATTTATGTTAATTATTACAGAGAAGTGGGCGCCCAGATCGCTCAGTTGGTAGAGCCCATATATAGAGGTTTCTTCCTTGATGCAACAGGCCCGGGTGCGGCCCTTTGCTGCATGTCATTCCCCCCTTTCAGAACCAGATTCAACTTCACGTCAAATACAACCTCAAATTTAACTTCATGTTTCAATAAGTAAATCTTCCCAGATCTCAAAGTCAGACATCTCTGGTTCAAGTTCTTACGCGACACCCTACAGCCGCCAGTTTTCAATAGTTGTTATAGGCCTATTGCCTATATTTTTGTAATATAATAAACACACTTTTTGAAACTAAGCCTATCAGTGCATTCTGAACACATTGAACACTTTTAAAAAATACCGTAATAATACCGAAATCTGTGATAATTTTGGTCACTAAAACCGTGAGGTTGAATTTTCAGACAGTTCCATCCCTAGTTAAAGCAACTCAGCACACTATGGACTTGAATCAAAGAGCAGACTAGGCATGGGCCGGTATGAGATTGAGACAGTACGATAAAAAAATATCACGATTTCACTGTATTGCAATTACTGAAAAACTGCTTTTGTAAAGTCCAAAAAAGGTCTCTGCAGGGTCAAAACAAGCTGTGCCAAGGGTGAAAATTAGTCTGCACTAGGGTTGCAACACCAGGCTTCACAGTGCAGTGTACAGAATTTAATCTTTAATTGTTTAGATGCTACTCTTTGTCGCGTCATAACAATACCTTCCCAGTGCTTCAACTGACAAGTAGTGGTAGCAGCAACAGACTAGGCACACATTCATCCAGGGAAAGATGATTGTTTTTACTATAAATAAAGAAACAGAGCTGGTTGATTGCCCATACAGGTGGCACAAGTATCATTCTAGTAGATTTATTCATTTGTAAGAGTAATGTGCTGGTAAATAATGCTGGAAAGCAAAAACTGTTTTACACATTTTGAATTGCAGGGTATGCCCAGAGTATTGTAGTCAATTTGTGTTGAGTGCATCCTTGATATTTCAGATGAGAAATTTAGATTTTTCTCTAAAATATGGTAATTGAATACTAAGACAGGGAAAGTGATTATTTCATTATTTCTCAGTTTATGAGATCTATTAATACTTTAAAATACTAAAGTAGAACTAATGACAGCCTTGGGAAGCGTTTTAGACCAGCTGTCAAATAACTTTCAATTAAACATTTCATTCACTCATTCAACATTTCTATCAAACTTCCTCTCGTTTCTGCTCAGGGAGTAACAACATAGGAATTACATTTTGGTGTCTGTGCTTGACTTCTTTCATGTTACCCTACACGGAGAGACAGAAGGAGCAAGGACTTGACTTTGGAGCCCTGGCCCGGAGCACCATATTGCCCCACACCTGGGAGGCCCAGGGGGGATGGGAGAACCCGTCACCCCTTGGAGCTTTACAGATGGACCGGAGCTTGAGCCGCATGTGAGAGAGGGGGGTGGGGGGTGCTGGATGAGGTAAGAGGGGAGGATGGATATCCTACGATGCCTCAAGGGTCCCATATGCTCTGCTTACTCAAGCCAATGACACCAATGATTGCGATTGGTTCAGAAATAGCCCAAAGTGGGTCAGTCTGCTGCAGCGAGTAGTCTAAAGATTTATTTTGATGAAGATTAGTAACATTGTTTCTGCTAAGCTGTAAAGTTATCAAGGTGGAAACACCACTAAAGTAACTCTAAACTGAACTCACAGATTCCTGCACACACCAAATTAAATGTTTCATAATTATTGTTATTTTCAGGCAAACAGAGCTTCCCATAGGAAACAAATCTACAGTCAATATATAACCCGACAAAGTGAATAGCAGGAATGATATCTACTGGGGACGACGCTCAATGGGAATTGTATATTTGGCAAAAGGCTGGTGACACAACATTCAATAAAAGACAAGAAAAAAACAAAAAACACATGAAGCATAGAAAACAGTAAAACAGATAAAGTTGCCTATAATCGTCAGAAGAAGAGTTTTTGCACCACTTTGCGTATAAAAGCCATTCTAAATAAATAAGTTTTAAGTTTTGATTTAAAATGAACAACATCCGTTATAGTGTGAATGTCAGGGGGGAGCTTGTTCCAGAGTTTTGGGCCAGCAACAGCAAAGGCCCGATCGCCCCACTGCTTGTACCTCAACCTTGGGACTTCTAAAGTCCGTAGATCGGAAGACCGCAACAGCCGATTTTGACCACCCAAAGTTAAAAGCTTGGACAAATACTCCAGGGCAAGGCCATTTAAGGCTTTGAAAACAAACAATGCAATTTTAAAATCAATTCTAAAACGCACCGGAAGCCAGTGTAGTGTAAAAAGAACGGGAGTGATGTGTGCACTTCTAGAAGTATGTGTCAGAAAGAGAGCAGCAGCATTCTGCACAAGCTGAAGACGTGAGATGGATTTTTGATTTAGACCAACATAAAGAGCGTTGCAATAATCTAGCCGTGAACTAATAAAAGGCATGAATAGCCCTTTCCAAATTGTGCCTGTTAAGAAAAGGCTTTACTTTAGCCAGGAGACGAAGTTGGAAAAAGCTTGTTTTGACAACATTGCTGATCTGTTTGTCAAATGTCATGCTACAATCAAATGTCACACCCAGATTTTTGACAGTTTGCTTGGCGCATGAAGTCAAAGCTCCCAGACTTAAAGTTGGATTGTTTGACATGAATTTTGTACTGAAGATAATACACTCAGTCTTGTCCTCATTCAGAGTAAGGAGGTTCCGAGATGGCCACAACTTGATATCATTAATGCCATTAAGCAGGCAGTTTAGTGCAACACTGTCATTGGGTTTCATAGGCAGATACATTTGCAGGTCATCTGCATAACAATGAAATGACAGGTTGTGCTTGTTGATTATAGCCCCTAATGGCAACATATATAAAGAGAACAGGATAGGGCCAAGAATTGAACCCTGGGGCACCCTGCAATAGAGAGGAGCAGATGATGAGGAGAAATCACCCATTGTGATAGAGAAAGTCCTATTTGTCAAATAAGAGCTAAACCATTTAAGTGCAGAGCCTTGAATGCCTACAAAATGCTCAAGGCGTGCAAGAAGGACTGCATGGTCCACCGTATCAAAAGCTGCTGTCAGGTCCAACAGCATTAATACAGTAGGATCCCCAGCATCTACAGACAAGGCTATATCAGCGTGAACTCTTAGCAGCGCCGAACTGAGCCAGAACTGAGACAAATGTTAAAAAAGGTAAGTAGACTCGACCCAATGGTGCTAAAAACCTCCTTCACCATCCCGGCAGGAACAATGTCTAAAGCACAGTTGGTAGGTTTCATGTGGTGCACAACCTCAGTGAGCAGCGACAGAAAAACAGGCTTAAATTCCTCAAACACAGCAGAATGCACAGGAAGAGCAGACACAAACATTAAAATCAACACTGGCATTTTGCCTGACTTATGTTACTTTATCAATAAAGTAACAGAAACTTCTCACACATACTGGTTGAAACCTTTGTCAAAGAAGAGGTGCATGGATTCACAACAGAGTTTATAGTGTTGAATAACACCCTTGGTTCATGGCAGCTGTTAGTTATGACAGATGAGAGATAGTTCATCTTTGCCACCTTTACAGCCTTCTGGTACTCTGCAAGACTATCCCTTAACAAACCCGGAGACCCAACTTGTAACTTGTCCTTCTTCCACCTCCGTTCAGCTTGTCTGTAGCATTGCCTAAGGGCCCTTGTGTTGTTGTTTAGCCAAGGGTCCGTTTTAGGTTTGATAGATTTAACACGTTGAGGGGCAATAGAGTCTAGGATTTCCGCACTTGTAGAATAGAAAGCCGAGAGAATGTTGTCTGGGGAAGATGGAAAAACCAGACCATTCTTGGCATAAAACTGAGAGCCCAAGAATTTTGAAGCAAACTCTCCAGCTGAAGAGGGAGTGATACAGCGACGCCTAGAGACTGAAGACACAGGCTTACTAGGCGGTGGAGGAACACTGATCTCAAATCTAATAGGGAAGTGATCTGAGATACCAGATTCAAAAATTTCAGTGACTGAAACAGAAAGTCCAAGAGAGATGATAAGATCCAAAGTGTGGCCAAGATTATGTGTTGGCCTATTCACACATTGATTAAGACCAAAAGAGTTCAACAGAGTTTTAAAATCATTAGCAAAAGGGTTTGAGGGACAACAAACATGAATAATGAAGTCCCCACAGATCAAGAGCTTGTCGTATTTTGGAACAACATCAGCCAGAAATTCAGAAAACTCACGGATAAAGTCCTTGTTGAGTTTTGGTGGGCGATAAATGATTGCACACAAGACAGGTGAATCCAGGTCAGCCACCAACAGTTGAAGCTCAAAGCTAGAATAACAGAAAACCGGTAGTAATCTGCATCTGTACTCATCCTTAAAGAGTGTGGCCAATTCACCGCCTCGACCTGAAGCTCGCGGGGAGTTGAAAAAAGAGCAGCCGGGGGGGAGGAGCTCCGTGAAGGCGCTGTTTTCACCTGGTTTAAGCCAGGTTTCGGTCAGCAGAAGAAAGTCCAGAGCATTGGTGGTAAAAAAGTCACTGAGGACAAAAGTCTTATTTGTGACTGATCTGGTGTTGATCAGTGCCATGCGAATTGATCGCCTTCCAGACTGTTGGGAAGCCTGACTAAGCGGGCGGAGATTCCCGTGCACACAGCCACGTCTAGAGAGCTTCACGCTCCGGCAGCGGGGAGGTAGGCACCCGGAGTAAGGCAGGTCCACAATAGGCCGGAGCCACCGGTAACTGTACGCCAACGATCGCCGCCGATCGTAACCAACAAACTCCGCAGAAAACCCGACACCTGAATGGTCCGGATCGCATGAGGAAAGTGAAGCCAGGTAAGCTCCAAGCCTGACACAAACTCCGCCTCTCTTACCGCGTCCCCTGCAGCGATTTTTATTTGTGCGGGGTAGCAGGCAAGGTTGACGCCGTAGGTAATCCGGTATGGAACCAGGAAAGGCGGTGGGGTCTTTGACTGCTCGTCAGAGCCGTAGATCAGCATTATCTCCGCCGACTTACCTATAGTTACAAGGGTCAAGTGATACACCAGCAGCGGTGACACATTCTGAGTGATTAGTAGTAGGAGCAGGACAATTAACAATAATCTCAGCAGAGGTAAGCGGCGAGCCACACACAATGGCGCCATTACATCCCCATTACAAACTCACCTCGGCAACAATAAAAACAATATCAAGTAAATTAATAAAAAAAAATTTAAACATAACAAAACATGACATTAGACACTTTAAATAAGTCAAAGGACACGGGACATAATAATACACCTAAGACATCAATCAATCAATCAATCAATCAATCAATCAATCAGTGTGGGTCGATCAGCTGCAAATTGAAAGAGCCCATTAGAGCTCTCAGTCTTCCTCTATAATACCATTCAAATTTCATTTATTTTTTTAAATGATGCTCAAATGCATCCTCAGGCTTATGCATTGTCAATGCCACTACAAGCATATGGTTGTTGTTACACGTTCTGTCCACTAGAGGGACTCCCAACATCAGCCTGGCATTGAAGGGGAGCTACGGTATAGCGCACTGCATTTCTGGCAAGCTGCTCTGTTTACATTACATTCCACCACGCAGCAACAAACACAAATCAACAGAGACGTTTGTAATGAAACATTATCTAACAAGTGCATTGAAGCGGCTCTGTTGTAAAGGCTAACTGTGCTCGCTTAGCACAATGCCATCAATGTTAGAAAGCACAGCCAAAATGAATTGTCATAAACTGAGTGACTAGCCACGATGCTAACGGCACTGATAACTAAGCCAAACGGTGATGCCACTACTATTTTGGTGATGTAAAAGCAACCTGTTTCTTGCAGATGTTCACGTTACTGAGAATACAGCTGTTTCCCGGCTGCAGCCTCTCACTCCCCCCATGCACTGACGTTATTCAGTACGTAACGATAGCTTACTCACTCCCGTGACTTATTGTTCAAACGTGACATGAGAATAGTGAGATTAGTCAATGTTAGCCAACCCAAACAAAAGAACATTTGAATAGTAATTTCAGCATTCAAATAGTATTACTTTTTTTACTATTCAAATTATATACAAATTTCTGAATTTGATCCAACAGACCTAGAGCCCATATAGTCAATATAGGGTTGTCATATCTTGATGAACTGAACATATCTTATTTCCTCCAAAAAGGTATACTTTTATTTATTTCTGAGGGACATTCTGACAGGGAGAGAGAGGCGATCTGATTTCCAAGTTAAAGCTTTACATTTTCTTGCAACAGCAAGTGTTTCATCCACCCTGCAGCCTCTCCATCGCTCCTCTGCCCAGTATCTAGACTGTTGTTTTTTTTTTACGAATAGGCTGATTTATCTTTCCTAAAAATATGTTGGAATCATGTTAATGTACTGTATATTTTCATACACTTTAATTTTGGGGGGGAAGAAATTTCAAAAAAGTATTGGCGGCCCACCTGCAGTGACTGAGGACCACCTAGGGGTCTGTGCTCAAAGAAATTGTTATCTACTGCTATATGGCTAACACAACTTTAAATCATTCGGGATTCCTAGGAAATATAAAGTTTTTATTTTGTTAGCATTCAACAAACTACAGGGGTGAGGCTTTGAGTCTCTCATGTGAGCATGAGTCACAGAAAATCACAGATGGATGCAAGCTGATAATATCTCATGTGTTGGTATATTACTATGATTTTTTTTGTGGGGCAAAGTTGTTGTGTATTGTGGTTCTCAGACATGTTTTATGGTACTATATTAAATCTTTTCACTGTTCTTGAGTTGTCTCCACCGAGGAGGACAAACACCGGCTGATGTGTCATCAGTCTCCCAACTGGAGAGCAAGGTGTCTGAGCGGTGTGAGACCCGCCCAGCCCATCCCTGCGGTGATGTCACTGTTACCACAGTGATTCGGCAACACGGGCCAGAAGTGTCGCCAAGCCCGGCAGGGGAGTGAGGGGGCTGCTTGTACTGTTACACACACACACACACACACACACACACACACACACACACACACACACATTCCCCTACCACCCTTCTCTCCCACCGTTCTCAGCCCTTCTCATCATCACCCCGTTCCATTTCCCTCAGAGCCAACTGCCATCTGTGCTCTGAGAAACTTTTTTTTTCTTTTCTTTTTCCTTGGAATCTCTCATCTACTCTTCTGTGTTTGGACTTGCAGGACACTGCCGCAGGGTTTCTAAAACTCTTTCATGTCTTAGACCCCCAAATAAGACCACATTAGTCCACAGCCCCACAGCCCCCCCTTCCCCTCTGACAAGATTTCATCTAAAGCAGCCATATGGGAGGATCACTGCTGATTTAGGATTGAATTTCAGAACTGACTACACTGTATGAGGAGTTTCTGAAAACTGTACTCATTCTTATACATTCTGTAACTGGGGGCTTTTCAACTAAATTGAATTATATTGAAATTCTGTTTCGTTAGGGGCCTCCAGGGAACTGTGTCAAGAACCCTGGGGATCCCCAAACCCCATTTAGAAAGAACTGCAGCTGTGAACAGAGAGCAAGAGACAAACAGAGCAAGAGAGAGAGAGTTGCAACCTAAAACTAATGTTCTTATCCTCCAAAAGGCTAAATGGAATAATAGGTCCTCAGGCTCTTCTCTACAGCTGTCAGAATGATCAAGTTCTAGCCCAGTATGAGCAACCTCAGTGTGTGCGTGTGTGTGCATCTGTGTGTGGTGCTTGGTGTGTGTGTAGTATGTTTAAGTGTCCTTAACGCCCTGAAATGCCATCTGCATGTCTATATAACCAATTTGGCTGCTTTAAATGAGCCAATGAGCCAAGGGTCGCATTCAGAATCTTTATTCCTATCTTATCCTATGTTTATCTCCATCTTTATCCTATTTTATCCTCATCTTCATCATTTTAATCCATATCTTATTCGTATCCCCATCTTATCCTCATCTTTATCCTTATCCTATTTCATCTCTAGTTATCCTCACCTCATCTTTTTCTCCTTATATTATTTTATCTAATCCGATCTGTATATCTAACCTTATGTGTGTGGAATTTTGAACCGTTAATTTAAGCTTAAGTGAGTCTTGTATCCCTTTTGGAAAGCTTGACAATGCTAACATGTGATGTTTAGCAAGTATAAGGTTTACCATGTCCACCATATTAGTTTAGCATGTTAGCATGCCAACATTTGCTGGGAATGGGAATGCCATTAGTTTTGCACCAAAAGCCAAAGTATTTAAGACATTTAAATTTGGACCTGATCATTAAACAATAGATGAGGAAAGGCCAGGATGTGTGTAGTGATATTCAGGGCAATCCATGCAATTCTTATGGAGACATTACACAGAAAACCAAAAATGTTGACCAACCGATGTCATCCCTCCTAGAGCCACGCTGCTAGTGTGACTAAAACCAAGACCTTCAATCTAATCTCACTTATGCAGATGTACAAAAAGAAAAAAAGAAAAGACACTGCAAGGACATCATATTGAATACCACAACGTGTGCTGGTCCAAGTAAACAGAATTATGAGATCCCTTCCACTTACTGTAACTCTGTTCCTTAAGGACAGACAGCGTCATTCGAGTGCTGCCACTTACATTTCCATCTATTCCTTTGATCCCTTCTGTAACGGCCTGTTAAATAGCCTGTAATGCCTTTTAGCCTGTTAGTGCTGGATGCTCGTGAGCCCAGACAGACTGGGATGGACATATGGAGGTAGTCTGGCAACAGACTCGCAGTCCTGATGCCAGCTCCTAAGAAACATTCATAAACGCTCATGAGCATGGGATGAACACACGCACGCCCACCTACACAAAAAAACATTTCAGCACTCCTTTGTATATCTGTTGTCCAGAGCTCTGAGCCACCCCTACTTCCTTCGATTATCATAGAATCTGATCCATATGAACATCGTGGGAATTTTTGGAGTCTCCTCGATTTCCCATCGTCCCTCTAGGCCAAAGGCAGGCGTCCAGGATGAAGGCTGGACCCGCTCTGCGTACTCGCAAATTCCCACCCACAGTGAGGGGGAGGATGGGAACAGCAGATAAAGCGGCGAGCACACAGCGAGCACAAAGCTTTGTTCAAAGCACAGTCCAGCATGGATCACTTCCCTAGCCTCACATCTTTGTCTTTGTGTCTTCTGCCTCGGACGGGTGTGTGTCAGCCTATTTTGTGTGTGTTGTCTGATGCTTGTACTGACAGCTGGCCTGGAAATCCTTTCCAAGAGTCACAGGTTGAGTTCTGTATGAAACAGAGAAGTATTATTGGGAGGCCAGGCTGATAGTGAGACCGCCTGCTGTCTCTATTTTTATTATACCGGCGTGCAAATGCAGAACAAATCGCTTTTTCTCACATTGGTCTGATCCCGTCTTGACTTTATCGTTTCATATCGTAGCGGAGTCTTTATGGAAAGTAGGTGTTTTTTGAATGACATGTTCTACGATACAATAAACTTTAGACTGCAACTAAGGAGCATTTAAAATTTCAACAAATTTTTTTGAAATTACTCTATTTTCCTTTGAAGAATTAGAGCATTGTGTTGAGTACTGGCAGCCTGTACTCTACAGTGTAGTTGATATTTAATGTCGAGAGGAATTTGTTGAGAGTGTGCACAGAGACAATAAGAGATTTCTGTATAGCACAAAACAGCCAAAGCTGTTCATACTTGTGTTTCCACTAGAACATGTTAACATACATTAATGTTAAAAAAACTCTTTTTCCCAAACTGCCCATGGGTGCTGTACCTGTATTCACCCTCTGAAACGGTGTTGTACTGAAGCTCCTGTCTCTTTAAGCCCCCGTTCCAAAAAGCCCAGTCTGCTGTGATTGGTCAGTGTTCCCCAGTCTTCCGCATCTGTGCTCTCGCCGTCTCTGTACCGCCAGTCACTGTAGCAGTGGACTGACTGTAACAGATTATAGCAACACTTTCTACCGCCTAAAAATCACAAATAAAAGGCTTCTCAACCAAAACTACACAACAGTAGAGCTGGGCAATATGAAGAAAATCAAATATCACAATATTTTTCACCAAATACATTGATGTTGATATTGAGGCAATATTGTAGTGTTGACTACTATACAAAATATTAACACAATGACAGGTTTTGATAAGCAATCACCAATAATGTGGATAAAATAACGTAGTGGGGTAAAGGCAAAAATAAAGCAGCTAGTAAGTCTGTTAAGACAAGTTAAGAAACATGACATCACTTGAATGTAATGCAGCCTCTAAAACCAGGAAAAGACAACACTTACGTCACATCACGGTATTATGATATCCAAAAATGACATCTGCAGCCAAGATTACAGCATCCCCTAACGTGAGCATGTAGCTACATGTAGCAGTAGCTATGTAAATACTGCAGTAGCGGATCTGGAGAAGATGACTATATAAAGAAATCACATGTTGACATCACCTCGGGCCAAGATTAGGAAAAAACAGTTGGAAGCGGTGTTCAGAACGGTCTGAAATCTGAGGTTTTTGCCCACACGTTGACCTTATTTTATTATTTATTTCTGCCCATGTTTAATATAAATATCCGACATTGTGTGTGTGTGTGTGTGTATATATATATATATATATATATATATATATATTCATATATATATATATATATATATATATATATAAAAATACATACACACACACACACACACACAAGATCTCTATCTCTAGATATATCACTCTATAGCTATATATTTATAAATATATATAAAAATGTAAATAATTTGTCCTTTATATGAGTTATGTTCATTTTTTTGCACTGGATAACGCAAAATATATAGGAGACAAATGCTTGTGTAGCATTGCTGTGGGTGTGATATCAATAAATATGACATTATTTTGTTTTGATTAATGGCATAAGTAAATGTCATGATGGCAAAAGCTCTGGCCTTTTTTGAAAAAATGTATGTATTTCGTCAACTGTATAAGTTATGTTTATTTCTTCACAGTGCGACTCCCAAGACATATGACAAGTGTTTTAGAGAGGAAATTGGCTTAGCATGTGCACGTGTGTGATATCAATACATATCTGCGAGATTCATGCTGCGATTTCTTTTTTTGTCTTTGAGGTCCTACAACGACTTTTAACATTCAAGTGACCTCACTGCAGCACAAATATTCTAATAGCCCAGTTTGTCCTGAAAAAATATGATGTTCATAGATTGACTGTTGACAACAGGGTTGATGTTTTACAAGCTTTTTTAGAAAACAGACAGTAAGATCAGTTTGGTTTCTAAAATGTACAACATTGGAAAGCATCTTGATGCAGTTAAGCCTAACTTAAGCTCCAACTTTATTTTTAACCTACTTCACTCTCAGTATCTTGGCATAAACGTAAAGCCGTTTGTTATTACAGCCGTGGCTTAAAGCAAGCAGTTGCACTAAAGAATTCCAGTGCAGTGATTCATCCAGAATGGACTTTAATCCTAGAGAGCGATGTGTCCCGTCATCGCTCCATCCAACTGTTGTCTAATCCTTCTCTCTCCCAGAAAACAACAGCAGGTGGGTCTGTTCCTTTGCAAGTAATGAATGCTCCGGGATGTTGTGTGGAGCCGCAAAAAACTATATTATACACTTTTTTCCCATTGACTTTAATTTGATGCAACATGACCTGCGGATAACCTGTCGTCCACCTGTCATTGTCAGCAAATTAAATCCACTCTGGTCTTATATTGTGTGAGTGAGAGGCAGAGAGAAGTGGACATCCTGGCCTCTCCTGGAGCTTTGCGAAGGTTAGAGAGCAGCAGGGGCCTGCAGAGTGCTGAAGGCCAACAACACGCATAAACATGCATTACACACACACAAATTTTCTATGCTATCCATGTCAGGTCCCTTGATACATAGGTTGAAACACGGACGGAAAGAATAAAAAAATCATGTATAAGTCATCCAAAAATCAAACAACTAATAGGAGCTCCAATATGAGCACCAAGTTGAAGCTGCACGGGGCAAATCTGACAGCCTCCGGTGGCAGCATCATGTGATAAGTTTTCAATTATTTCAAAGTCCAAGGACTTTTCTGCCAAAAAATTATGGAATATGATACTAAACTGTTGGCTGACACAGTTTCTTTTCTCTATTTGGGTGGGGATAGAGACGGTGAAGATGGTTCAGCCTTCAGGAATCCTCCATCTTACTCTGGACATATGAAATATTTCCATTTGGAATACAAATGGTCAAATGATAAAGCCATTGGAATTTGAAAGATGCCTCACTTTAAAGCTCCGTTCCACTGTCATGGTAAAACAAAGGTCCCATGGAGTTTTTTTTTTTAACATTAATATGCATTTCCCAGCCTGCCTATGGTCCCCCAGTGGCTAGAAATGGTAATAGGTGTAGACCGAGCCCTGGGTATCCTGCTCTGCCTTTGAGAAAATCAAAGTTTAGGCCGATCTGGAATCTTTCCCTTATAAGGTCATAAGGAGCAAGTTTACCTCACATTTCTCTGCTTTGCCCGCCCATGAGAAAGAGAGACACATCATGGTTTTCAACCAAGCAATGTGGCGGTTGGTCAAAGCCACTCCCCCCTCTCTCCTCCTCCAAAGCTACAGACTCAGAAATGGCACATACTAAGGAAAGCTCATTGTGGGACTGGCTCTAGTGGCTGTAATTCTGCACCAAGGTTGAATTTCGGGAAATAGACTTCAGATACAGTGTTAGGGGACCACTATGGCAAATTTTAAAGATTCCAACTTTGGCACCCCCCAGTGGAAAGTAACAGAATGCATGGGTTGCATTTGTCTACAATCAAGAATGTTGGACATCACAATAATAACAAAGATTGTATAGTAATATAAATATTCCACACATGGTGGCTTTAACTTATTTTATTGTAATGTCCCGCTGCCACAATGTAGGGTTGCACGATTTGGAGAAAAAGTCATATTGTGATTTACAATACTGCAATCACAATATAATGGTAAAGTACTTGATTATCAAGGCAAATGCAGCAAATAAGCTACAAACATTTTGAAAAGTGTATTTCTTAACTTGAACATACAAAGTTAAATGAACATAAGAAATGCATCATCCATACTACTACATCATACCAATACTTGAAAATGAAACAAAAAAAACACAAATTCTTATTCCATTATAAACAATGACATTCAAAATGGATGTAAAATAACTAGTGATTAAGTTACAAAATAAACCATAACCCCTCTACACTTCTGATACTCAAGTAACCATACGACATGCACCCTACAGGCTAAACACAATGACCGGTCACTGGAACTCTTTTGTGGACGTTGTTACGAGGGGTGTGCTTGATACATCCATCAGGTAGTGGAATTTAGAGGGCAGATTTAACACAGAAGCATTAATCAGGTGTTAGTAAGTGCCTGACTGGTGAAGCAAGAGACGAGAGGGACCGCCAGTGAAAGGTGTCAGAGTAGCGTAGCGGCTATGTGAGGGAAAACAGAGAAAAAAGAGACAGCAAAGATGATGTAAAGTGAGTTTACAGAGAACACCAAGCTTCTTAAGACACAACTTCATCTGTTAATAGTGTCGGTAAAGTGAAGAGTGTGACAACGTGGACACGTGGAGTGCACACAGGGTGTCACGCACACCAGCACAGAGGCACTCCTTTTTTGTTTATTCAAATCGCACAATTTTTGCAGTTATGTAACTGCACAGAGTGACATCTCAATTGCGATTAGATTAACCGATTTAACTCGCTCGTCCTCACTGAAATAGTGGCATGTGTCACGTAGCTCTCGGCTGATGTGCGCCGTCTAGCAGAGAGACACACCAGAGGTGATAAACAAGACCAACTGCAAAAACACACCAAGCAGCCATTCGTGCCGTTCGTTGTGGTAACAACATTTTGTCTGTGGCTGGGAAGCGTGTTTATGTGCTTCAAGCGAGAAGAAGTACTTTGTAAACATAGGTCCACATGTCACAGTAGTCACAGGAGAGTAACTCCTTTTACCGATAGGTTGCGGGTATTCTCTGGCCTCTCTTCCTTTCTCTGGCCTCTTCCTTCCAGCCTGTGTGTCTTAAACCACCATAATAAGCCCAAACCGCACACGTGTGACACATAACATAACAAAACGCAGTTCATGATCATGCAGTGTAGAGTTCCAAGTTCTGGCCCACTATCCAAGGTACCACTTTTCTTCCAAGTTACCACATGAAGATTGTAATATATATACCAAGTGCTCATCCTCCATGTTAGTGTTTCCAAGCAATCAGGTAGTGTTGCATCACCAAGCGGCACATGCATGACTTCTTTGCAATGGCTGCATATCAACGCACACACGTGATGACACGTACTGTTGAGTCCAGCTCGTTTTGGACAGGAAATATTGATCACAGGGCCTATGCTAGAAATCCAGGCCACTTGAAAACAATAAAAATGTTATTATCTGACAAACATCTGATATCCTGGCTTCTTCCATGGCCCCCTACCAGCTGCAGCGTCTCCTGAGTCATTCAGAACCCAGTTTACATTTCAGATGCATCACTTTTGCGTGCAGAGACATTTTCCCACTAAACCTATATGACATCAGCAATCCAAACTAATTTAAATTAGCTTCAAATTAGCTGTTGTAGCTTCAAATAAACTTTGCTCTGAAATGATTTATTTTCACATTAAAATCCCACCTGGTCAAGCTTTAATATGAGGAGCATTAGTCCGGGGATGTTGGTGTTATTCATCCTTTGCGCTCAGTTCATGTGGTCTTTGTCAGAACAGTGTCATAAATCTAATGAGATTAGAGCTATATCAGAGCCCACGTGAGGTGACAGACTCTTTATTATCCACTCAGAATAGACCTAATTTAATGACATTGATTTGCAGTCTGTTAGAAGCCCAGAGCCTGGCAACAAGATACAACAGACGTGGGTGTTAGGTCCGTGTGTAGGTGGACGTAAAACACTGACAAGTGTCTAAAATATTGAATATTTCATTATTTATAGGTAGATTTATTAGTTTTGCTAGGGTAATGTGTTTCTGAATATTTTCATGATAACACGTTTGACAAAACACACAGAGGGCCTATGTTTCTGAATGTTGCTGATATGCATTACAGTTCTTTGTGATCGTATCCAGCTTTCGAAGGCACGAGCAAATCAAAACTTACCCAAGGCGTATTAACTATAGCTTTTACCGATATTCAATATGTACAAATGAAGCAGATATATTTAATATTAGTAGAGCTAAGGGAATAGTTGTCAGCTTCTAATGTAATTGCCAATTATGTTGATAATTATTTAATCAGTTTGAGTCACTTTTTCATTTAATTAATTTTTTTTTTTTAACGATCCAATTCCCGCTTCAAAAAATGTGGATATTTTTTAGTTTCTTTACTCTTCTATGACAATAAACTGTAAATTATTAAGTATGATTTGAGCTGTGGACAAAACGAGACATTTGAGGACGTCATGGACTTCGTAGAAAATACTGATTAACAATAAATCGACCAGTCGAGAAAGTAAACGGATTAATCAACGATGAAAATAGTTAGTTGCGGCCCTATATGTTAGCTTCAACAAGGATTTACATCCCCACACACCCATAGCAAGTTTAAATAAGGTCAATAACATGAAAGGAAGAAAAAAAATCTGAATAAAGAAACGTTCCAAAAAATATTTTCTAAACGTAATTTGGCGGTACCCCTGCATTAACTCTGAGGACCCCTAGGGGTCTCGGACCACCTGTTGAATATCTCTGATGTATTGAAAAATAAACTGAATAACTAGCCTTATCTTAAACGTAGTGGTGTATGTGTCCCCTTGATTTATTGTTGTAATCTTTCTTTCTTTCTCTTTCTTTCTTTCTTTCTTTCTTTCTTTCTTAAATATGTATGGGCAGTGTTGTGCAGGTAGGCGTGTTATCACCCTTTCAAGGCCCTGTTGGGGGGGGACAGATATATCTAGGCTCAATTAGTTGCACTGTCACGGCAGATTGGTGTGGCGGTGGGTTGATGGTCCTGGCTACAGGCAGCTCAGCTGTAAATCAGACTGTGTGTAATAGGCTTCGCAGCAGTCTCCAGGGCCGAGTGTGTATAAGCGTCTGCACATGTTCCTCTCTGTGTGTGTGTGTGTGTGTGTGTGTGTGTGTGTGTGTGTGTGTGTGTGTGTGTGTGTGTGTGTGTGTGTGAGGCATGCCAGGGCACAGGACGATGGCGTTCCAGCATTTTATCGGCCGTTGGTAATGATGGCGCAGGGTGGAATTGATGCAGGCCTTTAATGGCGGCTGGTAATTTGTGTTAATGCTTTCAGCCAGAGCCCTCTGAGGCTTTCAACAAGGAATTTTATGCCTCTAAATGAGGGAAAGGTCACAGCCTGCTTTATTCCATCGACCAGACGGGATCAATGCGGCTAATGTTCTCGCCGTAACGTTGTTGTTTCGCCTGGTTAGAAAATCAAAACCATATTTATGATGGTCATTTTCTCTCCTTCCCTCTTGGCCGGCCAGCAATCGGCACACAACGCACAGATGAAAGCTACAAACCTACGAAATCTGTATTCCTCTTCCCGTCATTTAAATTCCCAGCTTTGTGGCGATTTCAAAGCCCTGTCCCCTAAAATATTTAAGTGTCGACTAACCAAAGCGCAACAATTTGGTTCAACTCAGGGGGTATTATCTCCAGCGGCGAGTGTAGCCCTGGCAATCAAAGAGATGCCTTAGGCAGCCGAGAGCGGAGCAAGGGACACAGAGCAGGGAAATAATTAGATGACAGAGATTGACAAACACATCTATAAAATAAAAAGGGATACCGGGAAGAACAAATTGAGAAAAACAGGAAGAAAACCTTATTTAGGGAAGTTCATGCATCCAATCAGAGCAGAGCACAACAGTTAAGTATGAGATGGACTGTAATTGGCTGCAGATGAAAATGCAGACCGCTAAGCTAACAGATTCAAATGTGATCCAGGCTACTGACCGTATTTTTTCCATTTATTCAGCCAGAACAAATGGCTTCCGTGCATTCACATCTTTCCTCTGGTACATAATGGCACAAAAGACGTCTCTTTTCTTCCATTGGCCGACGCACGGAGCCTTCGCCACTCTGGCCCACGCAGTGATGCATGGCTGTATCTGTGTACTCACAATTATGTGCGTTTGTGAGCCTGAAAGTGTGCCCAAGCAGCCGCCGTGTGATGGATGGAGGTGGAGGGATGCATATAAAAATCAGCAGCAGGGATGCAGTGGAGAAAGGATAGTAATCAAACTTATTATTTGATTATCGTTTTCTTCAACAGTCCAAAACTCAATGATAATCAGTTTACAATGATATAAACGAAAGCAGCAAATGTTGACATATCAAAAAGCTTTCAAGATTCCAGTGTTTGCATTTTGTCTTGATAAATAACGCTGACTAGAAAGAGTTGGTAAATGAATAAAAATAATCAGTGGTTCCAAACGTTTTGGTATATGACCACTTAAAGTGAAGCTGTCATTATTCCCTCTCAGAAGGTGATATAATAAAAGTTTTAGAAAAGGGAAAAGATACTGCATAACTGTCCAGTGTTCACAAGAAAAACAAAACGAAGATTGGATTAAAATTGGTCTTTGGCAGGCACGGCATATTAAAAAGGTGCTCTAAGCGATGTCACATATGTTTTAGGCTACATTTGTTGTCACATACAGCAAACATCTTACTATCCGCAAGATGCCTGTCCCCAGAACACAGTAAAAAAAAAAACGCGGTCTCTAGCTACGTTTCCATCCACACATTTTTATCCGAATTAAGTGATATCGAATGAAAAATGCCTTATGGAAACCGTAAAATTCAATGAAATTTCAAGAATATTGACTCAAAGGAAATACATTCGGTCTCATCAGATTTTATCTTGATCGATATACGGCTTATGCAATAAACGCTGATGGAAACGTCATTTGCCGAATACATAATGAATTGTGATTAAGTTTTAGGTCATTTTATGGTTGCAACCTGCCACAAAACGAAGAAGAATAAGTTTTAGTTCATTTCCGCCCTGTATTTCCGCTCCATCTGCACACATGGCGGGTGTCAACAAACACAGATGTAAGTGAACAAACAAGGAGACAGTATTGTGGTACTATTACAACTTGTGCAATATTGATCATTTGTTGGTAGACGGCGCAATCCATTTTGTCTAGAAAAACAGTTTGCAAAGTTTTGCTTGAATGGAAACACCTTAAAAGTATCTAAAATAAATTTGAAATACCAATTTGATCGCAAAACAGCATGTGACGTCATTACGCAAAAGGTTTTTATTCACTTTAAAGCCGTTCCATGGAACCGAACTTCAGATAATGTGACAAGTGGATGGAAACTTAGCTTCTGTAGACAGCCCAGGGTCTACAAACGCCAACAAAAACAAACTGTGCCCACCTGCACCACGAAGCATATACAAACAGTGTTCCAGCCTTCCAGCCAATAACCGACAAGAAGGATTTGGGGGTGGGGGGGTTAGTGTGTGGAAGCACAGAAGGGAGGGGACGGGATGAGGAGGAAGGAGGGGCGAGCTAGTCTCGTTTTGTTTGAACGTCAACAAGAAGTAACGTCACCCAACAACGCTTAGATCGCACCTTTAATAACCTTAATTGTCTTTTCCAGTAAGTGGACATTCTGATTATAATTTTCAAACACCAGGTTTTTATCTTGTGGGTTTGGTAGCACAGCAAGTCGGAACCACGAATTTATTGAATTATGATTTATTACTTTCAGTCAATCCAATCATCTATTGGTTGACAAATCATGTCTGCTGTAAAAGAACATTGACCATTTTCACACCCAAATTTCCGCAGAATTCAAATGTGGTACTTCAACTAAAACTGTATGTTTTACTCGAGTTTAAAATTACTCTCAACAGCACCGACGCAATATACTGACTGTGGATGGAGGTATGAGTATGTAGAAGGATCCGGAATGTTAAACATACACATACATATCGGGCCCTAGTTTAACGATCTAAGTGCACAGCATAAAGCGCATGGTGTGTTTGGAGTGTGTCCAAATCCACTTTTGCTAGTATGACGGCAGAAAAAAAGGGTCCATGCAACAGGCGCATGGTTGCTTGTACATAGTGTCTAGATTAATTCATAGGTGTGTTTTGGTCATAACATGCAATTAAGAGTGTCCTCTCCCATTCCCTTTAAAAGTCAGGTGCATTTGTACTTTAGCGCATTGCTTTTATGATGGCAGATTTGCACCATTATATTGTGTGTGCCGCTGCGCCTGTGTGTGTGTGTGTGTGTGTGTGTGTGTGTGTGTGTGTGTGTGTGTGCCTTGACGCATTTTACTAATGCGCTGTTAAAATAACAATGAAATGCTGTGCTATTGACTGTAGACCAGGTTTTTTGTTGGTCAATGGAGCGATCCATTCCCGCTGCCTCAAGATAGCAATACGCCAAGAATGCACCTGAACACACCTCCCTGTAAGACCAGCACGCCCATGGGCACAAAGATGGGCGCAGGTGCATTTGCTATTTAAACGACGTGGTTGCAGGACGGGAAATTTCAACACTTGCATCAGGTCTTTGCACCAGGCGCAAGATAGGGCCCATCAAATTTAAACAGACAGCAAACACCAGAGGCAAATACTTACAGTACAGCACTTTGTCTGCATTTAAAATGCATCTCAAGCAAATATAACAGTTGACATGATTTCCACTTTTCATCTTCCCTACATTGTATTGCATGTATTATATTGACGTGTCGACTTAGTCCTTGAATATAGAAGTGCTGAGAATACCTCCAGAAACCGCTTTCTGCGACTGTATAGCCATAGTGCCATTTAGTTTGACAGAAAGATAAATGATTTGTGACGCATGAAGAACCGTGCCAGTAACAATCTTCAATGCAAAAGAATGTACTTTCTCTTAAACTCCTATGACTAGGAATTAAAACTCTTCCACAGATTTACTTCCCCAGGCTGATAACTGATTTAGAAACTAAAAGAATGTTCAAAACATATACCCCAGCTGCGGTCAAGTAGGAAAGTCATTGATTGATCAATTCACCACCATTTTCACAAGAGTTGTAAAAGGAGTTGGAGTATTCCAAACACAAACCAAAACTGACAGAGGATGCTGAACACAGCATCTTCAACGTACAAAAACTCTTGAAAAACCAAACCGCAGTCTTGGAGAAAATACATTATTTAAAAAAAAATGCACAATTCAAATGTGTTCATTTAAAGAGGCCTTTTTAAAAAGATCTCCGAGGCATACAGCGGCGTGCAGTTCTTGGCTGTGGCAGGAAATGATAAATAATAAAAGGAGCCTTACTTCATTAGAGGGTGACATTATTTTGAGAACAGATATTGCGCTATGAGACAGAGTGTACAATAACACAATAACAACCACCACCCGCCGCCACCGCCACCACCGCCTCCCACCTCAGCCTCTTGCTGTTGACAACCCAGGATTGGATATCTTGTTGAGTGCACCAGAGTGAGCACTGTACACAATACAGTACGGCACTCACAATAACACAAAAAGATATTTCCCAATGTAGGCCATAATTATTTCTCCCTGCGTAATTTAATCCACCGAGTGCATATTCAATTCCGATCCGGGTTTCTTGGTGCGCTGCGAGGTGCTCGGCGCGATTGTCTCTGAAATTGGATTATGATAACCTGTCACCGCTTTAATTCCATAAGATATTAGAGGTGGTGGTGGAGCAGAGGAGTGCATCGAAAAGGGTGGTGGCTGCGATAGTTATGTGGGCTTCAGCGTTGAGAGAGATGTGTTTAATGCAGGTTTCATTCTGTGTTTCCTCAAGGGGGAGAGGGGGAATAATGCATGTCTAGTCCGACCTCTCAACACACTTTTTTTCCCCTGATCTCTGACATACCCTTTAAATATCCATTAACAGACAGAGAGGGGAGTACAGGAGGGTGGAGGTGGGCTCGGGGTGAAGGCTGGGTGGCTCTAGGATACTCATTTCTGCCTATTATAGACTGCCGACAGAGGAAGACGGTCTCTCTTTGCTGTCTGACTAATGGATAGGGTCAAATGAGCTGCTTCTTCTTCTTCTGTGGCTGCTGCTAGAGTTTTAATCATCTAGCTGGCCCAGGAACCCCATACTGTGATCTACATGATTTGCTGAGTTAAATGTTCAGTTCACCTAAATTAAAAAAGACAAAAAAAAAATGACTTAGGCCAAAAGGTGTCAAACCACAGACTTTGATTTATGATGTATCAAGATACTGAAAAGCGCTGGAAGTGAATGGAGTTTTGTTTAATTAAGTGCTCAAAGCACTGACGGATTAACTGTAAAATTAACTTAAGAAGGCTTGCCGTTGAGCAGCAAAACTTCATTCAAAACACAAATCCATTCATTTGGATTCAACTGTCTTAGAGCTTTAAAAACAAATTTAACATATTTTTCCAGACGTGATGTCCCCATTGCTTTTGATAACCCACAGAATCCGACCATTTTCTATGGGAAATATTTCTTTACCGAAGAAATACAGGTGCAAAAGGTTAATTATCTGAAGCACTGTGCACATTTGCAACTGAAAATTTAAAACATTTCGGACGAACTTGCTTCTACTTACTGACACCTGATGCAGGACCAAAGTAATTATATCGAGTCCAATCAGGTTGAGGAGGTCCCAATATATGGTCTCTCTGGTGTGCTTGTCGATATGCCTTATACCCAGGTGGATCAAAGTGGACTAAGTATCTCTGATTTGGTTAAAGAAGAATGTATTTTTAGGGGTGAGACATGAGTATGAAGAAATTACTTCTTTGACCTTATGTCGCTCATTATTTGATCAAGTGTCATGCTGCCGAGTACGGAGTACGGGTGTTTTTTTTTTTTCCATTTAAGTTGGTTCTGGTTGATCACATTTTATGTGAGTCTTATTAAACATGGGTGCGTTTTGGATAAGTTCTGATTTTCTTCGGGTACCTTTCGGATCTAAAAAGTTAAATGAACATCAGGTTCAGGTAGGTCTTCCACAGGTCTGTTACGGAAAAGTTCTAAATGCAACCAGAAATTAAGATAGCCATTTAATAGACTTTTATATCTAAGAACCTCAGCATATTAAATGGTCACTACTTGCATGGCCACGCATACCACTCGGAGAACCCGGTTTTATAACGTAAATTGGGTGAACTGACTATTTAGATACATCACTCCCAAATTCTATTTAATTAGGAGGTGGCAGCAGCTTAGTTTGTAGAGAGTTGGGTTGCAGACAGACAGACAGACAGACAGACATGATAAGGGAAGGTACTATGGTAGATTGTGCGCAATGGTGAAAAGTGAACAGTGCAGGGATTGAACAGTGAGGTAGATTATGATTAAATATTAACTATGACTATTAAACATAAACCTAATAACCTATAAACTGACTGACTGAATAAGAATAACATGTAACAAGGAATAAGTTGTAAGATGTAGATGTTATGACCGCAATCCAGATTGTGTAGGAGGGCTAATAAGCCTATAAGACAGTTGTACAGCAGACAAGTGATATGATGGTAGGGGCTGAGAGGCTCATGGTGAAAAGTCAATTTCATTGCACATTGTGCACCATTGCACAAAGTCATCCACCAGGTTTCTGTACTCGTACTCCTGTCCATCCCTGATACACCCCACAATTGTAGTGTTGTCCAAAAACTTCTTCATGCAGCATAACTCGGAGTTGTAACTGAAGTCAGAAGTGTAGAGGGTGAACAGGAACGGTGAAGGCACAGTCCTCATAGTCTCAGAGAAACAGTCCTTCAGCCTGACCAACTGTTATCCAGGATACTGGGTGAGCATCAACCCCCATCTGCACTTGCAACTTGTCTTCCAGTCTGTCAGGCTGAATGGTGTAAAATGCGCTAGAGAAATCAAAGAACATAATTCTCACAGCACTTTTCCCCTTGTCCAGATGAGATTGCACTCTGTGCAGTAGGTATATGATGGCATGCTCCACGCCCACCTTCTCCTGGTATGCAAACTGGAGCCGGTCCAGTGAGTGGCTGACTTTGGGTTTGAGGATGTGAAGTAGCAGTTTCTCCATCATCTTCATCATGTGTCAAGTTAGAGCGACTGGCCTCAAGTAATTTAGCTCACTGGGATGAGACACAATGTCTTACACAGTGCTGGTACCGTCTCCAGTCGGAGGCTCAGGTTGAAGACATGCTGCAGGGGCTCCCCCAGTTCCACCGCACCAGCTTTGAGCAGTCTGGGACACACTCTGTCTGGGCTGGCTGCTTTCCAAGGGCAAAGATTGCTCAGCTCCTCTCCCCTGATGCGTCGTGATGATGGGTGGAAGGAGGTCCCTTGGGTAAGTATGGTGGGGAGGGGTGTATCAGTGAATGGTGGCTGTAGTGCATGAAACTACACTGTGTGGTAGCAGCATGAGGGAGGGGTACAGTTGATTGTAGAGGTATACCTAAACCTGAAGATTTTAGAAAAGTTTGTAGTCATGATGTAAGACAGATCCAGCGAAGCAGGAGGAGTAGACGAAGCCAGGTTGGAGTTGTTTGCCAGAAAGCAAAGGAAGCCATATGAAGCCAGTCCTCCTACTCAAGCAGCATTCAGTCTACCAGGCAAGCTGCATTTGGAGTTAAGCAACTGTATGCCAGCCATAAATACCAAGTCCTGAGTTTGGATGGGCCAAGAAAGGTGATCTATGGTAGATATTTTGGACAGTGTCACAAAGGTTCTCGTAAAATTCCCAGGCTTTAACAGACACACAGACAAATTGGTTTTAGTTTTAAAATGATCTTTATATGCTTTTCTTTTCACCAGCAGGAAAAGTGCACATTTTGTCTTACACAGTTAAAACAGCTATAAAGCAGTCTGTTGTTTTTAGAGGGACTACAGTCTTTACCCTGGCCTGCGTGGACGGGGGACAGTGGCACTCATGTTGTCCTGCTGACTCTTCCTGGTCGGTGCATCTGTGCAGTATCGGTGGCCAGGCGTACTCCTTGCTGTCTGCAAGCCTGTCTCCTTATCCTGGGTCCAAGTCTCACTGGGCGTCATCCTGCAACCCCAAAAAGCCTCTTGGTAGGTCCAGAATGTAGGTCTTGATGGCCAACTAGACCAGCACCACCTCAGGTCCTGTCCACTGGGTCCAGCGCCACTGTCAATCACACCCCAAAAGGGCATCTCCGCAGGTCCCGACCAAAGGTCTCAACCGCCATCTAGACCAACATGTCCTAGCCAGCCACTGCACGTCGTTTTGCGCACACCCAATGGTGCCTCCGCGGATTCCACCACTACTAGCCCCGCACCACCTCAGGTCTCCTCTACAACTCCTTCTCCAACTCCTCCCATTCTCAGCCCCACATCTATGTAGCTCCTAGCTCACCTAATTAGGAGATGCGCTACGGGTGTGTTTGGAGAGTGTCCTTGTGTAAACCCAACACCTCCTCTGATTAGGAGATGTGCCTCAGGTGTGTTAGGAGTCTTCAGTGTGTGCCAGGCAAGGAAAAACACAAACAAAAGCAAAACACCACACTATATGTACAATATAGGCAGGCCATTGCAGCAGGAGCAGGGCAATCAAACCTGTTGTAGAACTGGTTGAGCTGGTTTGCCCTCACATCCCCCCTCCACTATGCTACTCTTCTTCTTGCATCCAGTCATGGTTTTTATGCCCTCCCAGACCTCCTTCATGTTGTTCTCCTCCAGCTTCTGCTCTACCTTCTGTTTTCCTCCTGTTGCCTCTTCAGCTTGACCTTGAGTTCCCCCTGTACGTGCCTCAGCTTCGCCTGGTCCGCCTCTTTAAACGCCCTCTTATTTTTATTGAGGAGGTCCATGTATGTGTTTTTCAGGCATGTGTGTAGTGTGTAATAACATAGTGTTAATTGTAATTTGCCCAATGGGGGAATCAATAAACAGTATCAATTATTATAAATGATTAATTTGCCAACAAATGTAGATTTCTGGTTTTAACGTCTGTCTGAGAGGCAGCATTCAAGTCCTTCCACACTCACCAGCCACCATTGGGATTCCAGTTCTCTATGCGGAGAGTATGGACTACTGTTGGCAGGTTAACTGTGATCCAGTGTGGTTGGAAAGACACATCTCGGTTTGGCCTTTGTGCCTGCTGTGCCTTCTCAACTGGACAAAAACGCAAGGCTGACATTAAGCGTCCCCATCGGACTGGCCCTCAGCTTCCCCTCTCCCATCAAATACAAACGGGCAAACACATGCCTCTTGTCCTCATCTGCCTTTTTTATATAGCAAGGTCTTACAGGTTACTGAGTGAAACTACAAAATATCACTGAGCAAAGTTTCGGTTCACTGACCTCGGTGTTTTCCATCCAATTTTTCTCCCTTTCTTCTCCATGTTAAAGCTAAAGATGATGGCTCATTTGGATAATGCTAATAATACTCCCTCTTATCCAGCGTTGGATGGTTCATCCTGCAATCATATCCTTTGATTCTTTCTTTTTGCGGGTTGCTCTAGGTAAAAGCTCTGTTAAATTGAATCCAGATCTCAGCATATTACTGCAAGCACTTATAGTTACTGTGTGAATTTGATGGTACTGCTGCTTTTATACGTGGAGAACAATCAAATAAAGCAAATTACAAAGCACGGCAACCAGACCTTGGTAGCTTCACCAGCAGTACCATTAGACATTAGCCGTGAGATCAGACAGGCTTTAGGTAACACTTAAACATTAGGAACTGGCCATGGCAACCATCATTTACCACTGCTGCTACGGAGTTGAAAGCTGCACATGGAAATGTTGCGGAAATGCATGTCAACAGATCAAGGACTTAGTGTAAACCTGAAAATGTAACTGTTGCCAGATGTGAAAATTTTTTGGGGTACTTCTGCACAAGGCACAGCCAGACAGAGACAGTGTTGACGTGGAAACAGAAGTCACGTTGTTCTGTGTGTGTTTTTGCATGACAAAACAACACATGTAAATGACTTTAAGCTATTGTTGTTTAACTAATTGTTGTTTGGCAAATATTTTTCTAGGCATAACCCAGAACCCGGGTGTGAACTAGTCCTCCCTAGATTTACTCCAAGCTATGCAACGGCATGCAGTTCACTTTAAAAAATAAGTAGCAGTAGTAGATGTCACCAGCTAATTTTTGCCTTCAAACGAAACATACTATGTACTCTCTCGCTCCCAGTGGTATAGTTTGAAGAAAAGGCCTCATGCGTGGAGCAGCAGAGTTTTTTCAGTAGAAGCCTGCTTGCCTGGCCTGCCTCTTTAAACTCTGAGAATGGAAACAGATCATGACAGACACTCTGATCCACATCAGTTAGCATTAGATCAAGCCAGCACTGAAAAGAAAAGTGTGCTAGACGTCTCATGTTGGTTCCGGGCTGTCAAAGAGATGTGAGATCTCCATTTAGAAACCTGCCTCTGAACGCTATTTATAGCTCTGCATCTTCTAGCAATAGGTCAGAGATGACAATGACCATGACTGCTGCAGGTTTGCTCAGACATTGAATATTCATTTAGTAAAAGCCTGCAGTTTTGCCTCATCTGCATAGGCTTCTCCAAATGATATGATCTCATGTCAGCATCAGTTTTAAGTACCAGATTTGAAACAAACCTATTAATTTAGCCACTATTTGATTTGACTATCTGCTTCTTTAAAATCAGCATGAGAGCGGTTGATACATTAGTGCTCAATTTGTTAGGGGACTAAGTTGAGTTGTGTTAAGAGGCCTCTAGGCCTAATGGTCTGTGCTTACCTATGCTTTAATGTGCACTGAGTAAATCCCATTTCTATCAGGCCCATCTAATCTAAGACAGAGCCGAATGGATGCATGATAAATTGACTCTTACTTCTCTCATTGCACACTGACTAATAATGGCCAATTGTTCCAAAAACAGAGATGTTTCCCCCTAAAATCCACATTTTCAAGCTACTTGGTACATTTCCTCTCTGGCTCTTGCACTTTTCCTGATGAACAAAAACAGACTTGTTTCAAACAAGCCCAGTTATTGCGAAGCCATACAGAGGCTACAAAGACACAGGCTTTTATAATGCCAACAGTCACAGAAGAAGATTAAAAAGCATCTCTGTCTTCTTTTTTTCATCATGGCAGATACATCACAAAGGTGGGTGGGAGGGATGGTGTTGTGTGTGTGTGTGTGTGTGTGTGTGTGTGTGTGTGTGTGTGTGTGTGTGTGTGTGCGTGTGCGCACACACAAAGGAATGGCAACGGTTTCTTTTTCTTCAGAGCGCCGATTCAGAACTTGGCACCACTTCCACTCCACTGAGTCCTCCCCCTCACAAGGCCTTTTCTCTCTGTTTGATGTCTGTGTCAGTTATTTTCTGTCTCTCTGTCTTTCTCTAATTTAATAACCCCGCTTTGAGCTTTATCGTACAAAGGCCCAACTTTGTTGGCTGAGCAGGCAGGCAACACATCACTCAGAGGGTAGGGTTGGGGTGTGCCGCTTTGCGTTTTATTTGCTGTAGAAGGCTCCTGTGGTTTCATCCTGCTGCAGCTGGTGTCAAAGAAAGCACCAGTGGTCTTGAGCTTGATCACCGTTGTCCTTACAGTGCAGGGCTCGACATGAAGGCTTGTCCGTTTGTCAGGGACTACTGGATTTTTTTTAAGGAAAGTGGAAGAGAAAGTGACTTGCCCCACTAGACAAGTTAAAACTCAAACAAAATAAAATGCCATGTTCCTTCACATTATGTGCCACTCATTACGTCTATGTTACCGATTCAAAACAAATAATGTTTTCCCCACACTTGGGGGCATCGGACGGCTAATGTTAGACCCAGCGGCAGCGGGTCAGCGGACCGCTATTGTTAGACCCAGCGGCAGTGGGTCAGCGGACCGCTAACATTAGAGCCAGCAGCAGCGGGTCAGCGGACAGCCAACGTTAGACCCAGCGGCAGAGGGTCAGCGGGCCACTAACCATAGACCCAGTGACAGTGGGTCAGTGGATCACTAACGTTAGGCCCAGCAGCAGTGGACCCCTAACCATAGACCCATCGGCAAAGACCGAACAGTAACAGATGCAGCATAAAAGCACGGTGGAACCAGAAAGCCAGCCAGCCGGCCCGCCTTAACGTTAATACCCTCGCCACATGGTTCACAGAAAACAAGCCAAAAACAGTGTGGCGCTAGCAATGTGCTTTGTGTGGACGTAGCATGAAGTTAATGTGACTCATTTAGCGACTGGCTCTCTGCCTAGTAACGTTACTAGCTACTCCACGGCTCGTTTGTCCGTCACTTATTGTAAACCCTCAGCTCCACGACTCCACGCCGGATTAAATATCAGCTAATGATCAACTGTAAAGTAGCTACACCTTTAAAAAGGATGCCTTGGTAAATCAGTCTTGAGAGAGTAGAATGTTAAATTGTAAAAAAAAAAAAAAAAAATAAAACATTTAGTGGTAAAATCCATTGTTATGTCTACAAAATTATTTTACATAGTACAATTTCAAGTTTAACTCACCACTACCTCTGGTGATACACTGCTCACCGGTATGCAAAGTATTACTTTATATTATGGAGTCTGGACATTATTTTTTTCTTGTTGAAAGGAATATCTATTCATTTGTTTCAACTCAATTTTTTTCATTTTGATAGTGTTTGGATGCTTTCAATGGTTGTCCTCTGGACAAATACCTCTAGACAAGTACCTCAAAAAGTTAATTTTGATAACATAATAACTAACTCCCCTACAACAAAAACTTATTCCATCAGTCATTTAAGAGATGCTTTAATCAAAAAAGATATTCACTTTATGCCCAATTTAATTAATCTTATGAATATTGTCATTTAACTAAATAGTGTTCTTTCAAATCCTTTTCTATGCATATGTTTTAGTTTGTAGAGAAAAACAAAAAACAAAAAAAGCAAACATTTGAAACCATCGCCAGGAGTTGGCGAGACATTTATGTATCTTTACAACCCTAAACATATTACTTTTTTCTTTTTAAATTAAGATCATTTTCCGGGCTTTTCCGCCTTTAATTTGACAGGACAGCTAGGTGAGAAAGGGGAGAGAGAGAGGGAAGACCTGCAGGAAATTGTCACAGGTCGATTCGAACCCTGGACCTCGGCGGCGAGGCATAAACCTCTCAGTATATGTGCGCCTGCTCTACCACTGAGCAAACCCGGCCATGGACGAAGAGGTTTTTTAAATGATTGAATCCCAAACCTAAAAGAATTCAATAAAAAAGACAGCTTTGTATATGATGAGAAAATATGATTAAATGCTACCAAACCCAACAGTAATACATCTGTTGAATACTATTCCTCTGTGCAGTATTCAGCACTCTTTGAAACACAAGCCTGAGGTTATTTCGGGGGCAGCGGGGCACCATGTGTGAATACAGCCAATCAGACAGATCTGTTTGATGGCTCTGGCCCAATCCATGACCTTTTCTGAATATGTGTGTGCATGCAAACGCTGCGACTACCGCAGAGCATGCACTTCACCGAAAGGGCCAAAGATGAAAGGAGCTTGATCAGAGGCAAGAGGTATAAAAAAAAAAAGAATGAAAAAGTTTAAGTTAGGCAAAACAGAGACTTCCCTTTATGAAGTGGTGAGTAAAAGACGGTGTGACAAGTGAGCAGGCATGTAATAAAAGAAACTAGGAGGAAAACACAAAAGTCAAAGACGGAAGGTTCAGTACCTCAAAGGCCCTTAAAGGTGCAGCTTTATTCTCTAAATATATCATTGCAAAATGAACTGTTCTAACAACATTACACGCTAAGCCTCAATGCATTCTTGCACTTATTTCTCATTGCATTTTTCATTGTGTATCCTCCCAGTGCTTTTGTTGTGTCACTCACTAGCCAAATGTTTTTCTGTGCGAAATGTTGCATGAGAAGTAGTGTTCCCAAATTGTCAATATTACAAATACTACAATTACATATTGTCAAAACATATTGACAATTTCTCAAATTTGAAATGGTTTCAAAAGTAGTTTTCCGCACTATTGTTACACCGGTACTAGGGTTGTGCCAATGGACGATCTCATCGGGAGCCACCATCGTGATGCCACGATGGATTTGCTGTAGTGATGCTGTCTGTCAGTAGCAGCTTGCTCTACCTGGACTAGTAACGTATCAGCATGTGGTAAGGCCATGCTCTGCGCCTCGGCTTGGACACAGCGGTCTTAAGGGTGAAAAGGAGTTAACGTGGAACAATATCACACTTTCCTTTCTCCACTCATTGGACTAAGTTTGTAGACACTACTGTGTGCATGCAGTTAGTCTGATGTCGTATGGGTACGGGACGACGTTATGTAGGACTTATGAATGTACATTAGCAACAGGAAGCTAATTCACGAGGGTGCTATTTTGTGTGAGGTAATATTGCGCATCCTTTCCTGTGAGCTGCATGACTCTATGTTTCTGTTTATTTAATAGGTTATTCAATGCAAATATAAAACAAAAATGTAGTTTAATCCCAATAATGATGGTATATTAGGTTATTACTGTTGCTGTGTTAAAGGCAAACGTTTCACTGTACTGTCATTACGCAGTGCACTGAGATCTGATTGAGTATAGACTTTACGGCATCGTAGTTGAGTGAAAGTGGGTCAAGTTGTAATTTACTGCCCCTACAAGCAGGAGGTAGCATAGCCATGTAATACTGTCTGTTTACAGAGGGCATTTAAATGTATGTCTGATCATCTATGTTAACTGTTAGCCCATAGTAGAAAAAAGTATTTATGTAGAGATATAGTAAAATAAAAAGTGCTTACCCACAAATTTTATCAAAGTTAGATATTCCTGTATCTGGACAACACTAGTCAAAAAAAAATAAAAACTACAACATTTCCGTTTTGCATATAAGCAACAGAACTTATATACATTGTGTTTTGCAAAGATCTTTTGACACCATGTCTTATGTTTCACCAGGTATTATATTCCTGTTGAGGATATACATACAGTATGAATGGAAATGCATTGGATATGGCTGAAATTAATGAACCAAAAGGTAAATACTTTGGTCCGTTTGAGACATTACGCATAAAATCATAACTATCTGAAAGATAACACATGTGGAAAGCCATTTAAATTGCCTTGAACCATCTGCAGCATGCCACACACTCAGCAGTCATCTAGTAGGCAGAACTGATCAGAACAGGCACAGCGATTCAACACACAGTGAGAGTTGACAGCTTGAGGTAAATGAAAGGTGATGTGAGTGTGTATAGATTGTTTTGTCAGAGCAGAGATTCTGCAGATTCTCTGTAACGGATGCCACGTTCGTTCTCCTTCCTCAGTCAGGTTGGCGTGTGGGAGACCCGACTGTGAAATAAGTTCAACAGCAAGATTAACAGAGATATACCGGCAGGTGGGGAAGAAGACAAATTCTGAGAGGAAGACAAAGAGGGTGAACCTTGTGCAAGGCAGTGACACCGGCTATCTGAGAGGTTTAAAAGTGGTTTTGTAAAGAGTTTTGATTAGAAACAGAGCACTGACACATTATGCTCCAGTGGTTCTCACTTTTTTTTTATGAGACCCACACTGATTGGACAAAGTCAATGGGAGAGCCACTTTTACGGCAAAGTATCAAAAGTTACATAGTACATCTGCTTATCAAGCTGTCATCCCTAAACATACAAAACGCAATTTCTTCTACATTAACTCATATGTATCTAACCATCCAAGAGCATATTCAGCGTTAAGAGCTGGAAAGCCCACCCAAACTGGCAACGGAAGGGGAGAGCAACTTTAAATATCTTTTCTAGTCTATATTTCCATTTTGTAATGCCACTGTTTAGGGTATTTATTTCAAAATAAATGAATTGTAATAGAGCAGCCTTAAGGTTATGTTATAGCCCTGCTTGTTTTTAATATTTTTATGAAATATTTATTGACTGCTTGATCATATCAGCTGAATATTTACTGCAATGTGAGCCACAAATGAAAGCTTGGCGAGCCGCACAATGAGTAACACTGCTCCCGACAAATGAGCACTGGTAGAATCAATAGGAAAAAGGAATCAATCAATCAATCCAATAAAATATCTAAAAAAAATGAAAAATGCATATAAGACAAATTGAAATATTTAAGCGTCTTGTTCTGTCTGACCAAAAGTATGATACACAAAAGTCCAAACCCAAATATAGTCCTTTTTAACGTGATATGAAAGAAAAAATTGCACCTCTTTCGGAACTGATGAGGGCAGTATACGCTTCCGAATGTTCCAGTTGATACATTCAGAAGTAGGAGGTCACAAACAAGTGGCTGAAGTCAGGCTCTTCTACTTCCAGTACATATCTTTTAAAAAAAAAAATATGAACAAGAGTCAGAGATCGATAAAAAATGAGATCCTAAAAAAATGGCATGTTCGATACAAACTCACGGTCCTCTCTTTCCAATGTACAGCCCTTCTCTCTTGGCTTCAAATAACTTGTCGGCCAAGGCCGCTGAACAGGCTACACATTGTAAACAGCCGTGGCCACTCGCCTGCTCCGCTGGTAACGTTAGCAGGGTTATCACGGCGGCGTTAGCCAGGACTCATCGGCATCACTTTACAGTCTTAATTGTTTTTGTGAGTAACCAACTCGGGTACTCTGGATATATAATTCAATGTGAGTAAACAAATGTTGAAATCACATAAAATGAACGTCCCTTGTAGCCGTGATAAATTAGCCTGAAGATAACGCTTAGCTACATGTTCAGGAGGAAATTAGCCAACTTAGCGTCCTTTTGGGTTCTAAGCTGTCTCCATCTTTCAAATACATCTCCAATATTTACCAGGGGTTTGTTATGTCTCTGGTCAAGCAACTGTTAGAAACACTGTTGTTGTTGCCCAGTACCTTTTGAAAAGATGCCAGGAAGTCTGGAATGTGTCTGGGGACAATAGTTGCACTATGACCATTAACTGCACTTTATTATGTTGTTTAATGCTATATTGCACATGCGTTATATGTCTTGTTATGACACTGACATTTTTCAAATATATAAATAAAGAAGTTCATGTTTCAAGTTAAAGTACATGGAATCTTCTAAAATCCTTTTTTTACCATGGTATTAAAATCGGCATTGAGAATGTAATTGTACTGGTATTGGCACCTACTACTGAATTTTTGGTATCGTGACACTCCTAATTCTTAAATACACATCAAAATTTAGTCAATAAAATGCTCCTAATATCCCAAAAATATATATGCTTACTAAAAGATTATTATCGTCCAAACTTGACAAACCACAACAGAGGATTTCCCAGACTACAAATAAATAAATATACATTGACATAAATAACGCCCAATACATTTCTACTAGGCATAAACAAACACCTTGTATCATCTAGAAAGTGGAATAAATGTCTACATGACAACTTAATGCCTCTCTAGTATGTGTAGTGAAATTGGATTTCCCCTTCTCCATCCAAAGCAGATTGCCAGGTGCATCACTTTCACTTGTCATATTTACCTACTTTAAAACTGTCAGTAAACACCTTGTCTTGCTTGTTCCCCATCCTGAATCATTTCTGACAAGGATGTTACAATCTGAGCTGCCTGCCACCTGTTTGATTAAATTTTTGGTGTTTCTGTGGCGTCTAAATGCTTAGTCTTTTTCTCTTGCTTAGCAATATCATCGTTGATAGCAATGCGGTGGAGGGGGGGGGGATCATGTGAACTGCGAGGAGAGGACATCACATAGGATGAATCATGGGACTGTGATGACGGTAGTTGCACTCATGCCCTGGACCGAGAGGGTTATTTCCAGCTCTGCCTTTGACCTTTCCATTCAGGTTTTGAGATTTCTGACATTTACACCATGCAGTTTCCTGCTGCCTTTGAGTGCTTCTGATAGTTATGGAGCGAAGCTCTAACATGTGCGTGTGTGTGAAAAAAAAATGCACTTTTGTTGTTTTTGAGCACCTGCCGGTGTGTTTCAACTGTGCAACCTCAAGAGAGAGAGTGTGTGTGTGTGTGTGTGTGTGTGTGTGTGTGATGTTGATTCTGTGGGTTCCGTCTCGTGCAGGAAACTGAATTTGACACGAGCATACCGAAGATTACCTGTGTCCAGACAGTTAATGCCTTACAGACAATAGGAACCACCATCACTCACTTTTAAAAGGTCAACTTGTTGAAACACAGGGCTCGGCCAGGCCAGAAATAACCTTACAAAAGACCCACATGGGAGTGGGAATGGGGGACTCTGAACTCTGACTTTGCTTTACCGTCACCTGCTACAGCGGCTTTCACTAGATCCTGTGATCAAGTCAAAGTCTTTGGTTTTTGCTATCTTTCCTTGCGGCGCTGATTTCTGATTTCCTTTTAAGTGACTTAGATTCTTGTCCTGATCCATTTTTATTGTCTGTGAGCATCAATGATTTTTAGTATGTAACAATACACTAATGATACGATTTTTTTAACAGAATAAAATGACTGAAAAATATTCCTTCATTTGTAGAAATTGTGCAAAAACAGCAACTTAAATAGTTTGTATCTTAAATTACACAAAAGAAAACAAAAGATTAAAGAATGGCTTGATAATTGCTAAGGCCATATGGTTACATTTAAAGCAACACTAGAGAACTTTTCCCGCTTTGGTCCCCTTACAGGTTGAAGCTGTCCATTACATTGTCCAATTCATTCAAACTACAGAATCTGGAAAACTTGCATAATGTAATGGACAATTCCGCTTCCAACCTGTACGGGGACCAAAGTTCTCTAGTGTTGCTTTAAATGATTTAGAGGTAAATGTTAGTGCAGAACGGTTTGGGCCGTCTTTAGACAACCTCTCTAATCACCCAGGACGAGTCAAAAAACAGCAATGGCTGTATCAGGCTGTAATCCTCAACCTGCACATTTGTACGCCAATAGAGATAACCTAAAGCAGCTGTGCTTGCCCATCAACGGAAACTGCTGGCTGTTATTCATTTGTTTAAAGTTCCCACCTGTTTAATGAAGCACAATATGGTATTTCTCACAGCCAGTGTACCTGAAGCACAATGGCTTGAATAAGAAAGGATCGGAAAGCTTCATGCATCCACACAGCATAATATACAAAAGTAAAACAGAATATACAGTGCAAAGTGCCAAATGTGGGGTATTTTTAAAAAAACAATATTTGAAGAACATTAAGTACAAATACTGCATTAAATAAAATAGCAAATCAACTTAACATTTTAGTTAGAAGTAAATAATCCTCTCTATTCTGTTACTACCATTCAACACATCAGAGCTAAAATCTATGTTCTTACCAAAAGACAGTTTCTTGGCCCTCCTACCACCTACGCACACACCCACACACCCGTTAAATCAATATATCTTTCAGGAGGCTGCTGTTGTGGCTTGAATGTGAATAAACAGTCGTATATTTCAGCTGAAGATCGATGGGTGTAGACAGATGAATGGCATACAAAAACACCTCTGAACAGGACACTGAGACCTATGTGTCTGCATATGTGTGTGTGTGTGTGTGTGAGAATAGTGCTCCCCATCCCCCTTTTCGCTCTCCTACTGTTACTCTGTGTCTCTCTCTCTGCTGTGTCCAACAACTCATTCACCCTAAGGATCAATAGGTGTGATGGATTAGTGACAGGTACCAAACACTGGAGACACACACTATCAAAACACAACACTTCCTATTCAGGCCCATTTCAATCTTTCTCTGTCGCTCATAACTTGTTTTTGCGCACCGTTAAGGCCGCTGCCCGGCTTCATGTTCTGCGATCGGCCACTTGATTTCTACCACAGACATTTACACACACTCACACAAAAGGTTGAACCCTGACATTTGAGGGTGTTTTTGTGAAGCGCCGCTGTGTGTCTGTCTATCCGGAGGACGGCAGTGGCTCTTCAGACAATGGCCTGCAGACGTTAATCGATTTTATCTGTTGTGCCATGCGACAGTGGCGCAAAAGGTCTGGACACACGGACACACACACACAGGGTTTCTAAAACTGATATTTAGCACTTAGCAGAGGATTTTATATGATTTCAACAAACTGGATGCCAAATTTATTATTTATTTTGATTTAATAGAATCAGAATACAAAATGAATATGTATGCAACTCCTCCAAATTATGATTGTGAGAGGTTTAAGGAATCTTATTTTATTAAACAACATGGCTCTCAAATGTACCATTTTGGCTGCCATTCACATTGGTTGCGATCAGAGGTTAGCTCAGCTCCATCTCCTTCCGCATCTAACATTTTTCCGGGGCTTCAGCCCAGAATGTTTGTAGTGTAGCCCCGAATGTAATTCGGTTGACTGAAACTGTACGTCGCTTAGTGTCCACTTGCTGTAAAAAGCAGTGCAGCTTCAGGTTTATGGATACGCTTTGCTGTCGACATGCTGCGGCAGATGTGACACGTTTAAGCTCTGCGTATTTCTGTTGTAGTTTCAGTTTGTAGAGCAGCGTCCAGCCACTTCCAGCAAACCAGCAACCCAAATGGGGCTCTCTGTCTGTCAGAAGGTCTGAGATTTACCTTATCAGCAGAGCAATCACATAATGCACAGCAGAATATGGTGCGGGTAGATTAATTTCTGAAATATACTGACTTTATTCTTGTAATAGCCTATTATAACTTTATTTTTCACAAAATCCTACAAACATCAAGGAACACAGATGGTATGAGATACATTTTGAATGTGCACCAAGTTTTGGACATCTTGCTCAAACATCTGAAATATTACAGACCAGGGGTTTGTTAATTAATTAAAATGAATAATTTATCATTGAGTTGAATAATTGTCATGCACATTTAAGGAGGTGACATCCCCAACAAAAGATGCAAAAGAGGAGGGAAGAATAAATGATGCCTGAGCTACATGTGTGTTGACTCAGATATAATTAGAAAAGTCAATCTAAAGGAGAATAAATTGTTGAAAGCAATACAGAATGCCTGAGACCCTTACTGCAAATATTCCACAATAGTTTTATAGTTGGATTGTAATGTTTCCCTTTATATGAAGATATTTCAGGCATATTGATTCAGAAACAGATTTTTTTTTAAATTGGTGCATAAAAATTCACCAAAATGCAAAACTGGTTGATGCAACAACAAAACAAATTCTGGGGGGGTCACGTGTCACGTGATATAGAAATTGTCCATAATTTTCTTGTTAAATGAGATGTTTACATATTTGCCAACCAATGTTTTCAAACATATTTTCCAAGGGTAAATCCGGGTAAATCCGTTACCTGCTTGTTTACATTAGCCTAAAGGTAAAAAATAATAATTAAAGTAAGTGAATTGTAAAGTATTTCTCTTTGTTTGAATAACTAATCAACCTTACACATAATACTACAAAATGAACCTCTTTGGTGTATAAAACACATTAAGTCATTTTACGGAGCGATTTTGAATGATGACCATTCACCTTAAATAAGGGTTCCCCCTCCCTACAAAGGCCCATTTAACCACTGGTTGCGATCACATAAAGAAAAATAATTTTTTTTCATATTCCATCTGCTTCTTGATTAATAGATTGGCCTGTACTATGTTAGAAAACAGTGAGAATAGCCCCTCATAATTTCCTATAGCTACAAGACTAATTGTGTCCAACCACTAGCCAATATTCCTAAAATGTTTCCTGTAACTTGCGACAAAGAAAAACATCAAGTCCTCACATCTGAAAACCTGAAACCATGACAGTTTTGCTTAAAAAATGCTTAATTTGCATCGTCTGTTGATTGACTAATTGACTACTAGGACTGAGTCAAATTTTCGGTCTGTGATCCCTTAGACAAAGTTAGAGCTGTCTTTCTTTTGGTCTTGTTTTGTCATTGTGCATTACATTATATTTTTAGCAGGGCTAGAGCGCTGGACAGCGTTTCCCACAGGCAGTCCATAAACATGAATGATGATGACATGGCAAAAAAGTCACCTAAAGCATAGTAAAGGGGACGGGGTCTGTGCTTCAGGACAGTGGGTTGCCGAAATGGCTGCATAGGACAATCCGCCCCGGCTGACAGCCGTTCCTCCCCTTAAGGAAAGAGGGGCAGAGGGCAGTCAGTCCACGGCCTTGGGAAGCGGCAAGGTCCAGGCGAGGGGCACTGTAAAGCTCACAGACAGCGCTGTGAGCAACCTTTAGCCCAAGCCTTTCAAAGCTAAACTAGAGACGGTCGTGGTGCACCCACACAGAGGAAGCACGGGGGAGACAAGCTGATCATCCCAGAGGCTGCCACCCATTGAGAAATTTATTATGAAACTGCGGTAGGCCATATTTGACTGACAAATAGTTAAATCTTTGTTTTGAACAGCCAAATCCCATTAAAAAAAATCTGATTTGGGTACGGCCCTATTGATTATTGATACAATCGTTTCAATTCTAAATCACATTATACTCTTCTAAAGATCTGGTGACATAGGCTACAGTCAAGCCCAGGCAGAACAAGTCACCCAAGATTCCAAGAAGTCCCAGAGATATTTAAGGTTAAGCATGGACCCTAGAGATGTAACAATGCATTGTGAATCAGTTAAAAATTGATTTAAATGTGTAAAGATTACAACCGGTTGAGATAATGAAAAGAAAATAACAGCAAGAGACAATCATTTAAATGTAACCATATGGTCTTAGCAATAAACAAGCCTCTCTTTAATATCTTTTGTTATTTAAGATAAAATGAAATAGTTCAGTTGTACTTTTGATAAAAAGGTACACGTCTGTTGTTTTGCATAGTTTATATAAATATATTTAAAAAAATTTAGTCATTTCATTCTGTTAAAAAAATTGTCAAAGTTGAGCCAAAAAGTTGGTCTACTAAATGAATAAGTTACATACTGGATATCATTTTATTGTTTGCCTTCATTATCTCTTGCACACAGTTTAAATACTAAACTGGTGGTTTGTTTGCAACCTCTCTGATCATTACATTACTTGTTCTTGCCCTGTTAGACACAGCAAAGTCGACGCATCCCCAGGTCTAAGTAATGTGTCTGTGAACATAATGAGATCAAAATAAGTATTCAAGACCCACGTAGTGAAAAAATATATTATATTCATAAAAGGGTCTGTATCAGCAAAATGTACCCACTCACACGTATTTATTCACCCACACACACAAAGACAAACTGAGCTAATGATATTCTCATGGCTCACACCAGGTACTGGCGTTGCTATGCCCTAATGGCTTAGGAACAAAAAAGCCTGTTTGAGGCTGTTACTTTGATCCAGGCAGCTTGGGGCTCCTGTGGCTCTGCCACACTACAACCTTTATTAGCCAAATGCTGGGGACATCAGAAACAAGTCAATCAGCATTTCCATCAGCACAGAGAGGGAAACAAACCACAGCGGAACCCAACACAGCAATACACATAAACCATGCCTGACCTATATCCACTTGCATAACAGTCAAGAGGTGCAAAACTTTCCAAAAGTCATTTAAAAGCACAGTCCCCCCTGAAGGAGGTATTACATATTTAAGTTAATTGCTCAAAACCCAAGTGTGTTGGAAACATGGCTCGGAGAGATTGTATATCCTCACATACGTCATTGACAGAAGGACATGCTTACATTTTGAATAACACTTTGAATAACAGTCAGTAAAGAAACTTACAAACTACGTGGTGACAGTTCATCCCCAACAGGAAGCAGCAGCGGCACAAAGCCAGCGCACCCTGAGGAAGGCTTTGGGAAATGTCAGCTGTGTTTTGGCTCTAAATGCATTTTTAAAATAAACCCCAGTATTATTTGTGTCCCTGTATTTACTTACTCAGTTGAGTCTCCAGTTTAAATATCCCAAAGATCAACATAATTCAGAACCAGCAAAAAATTGGCGAGGGAATTTCCACTGGCCCACACGCATCTTTCCAATTGTCTAGCTCAAGCTGAAAATGCCGTCATAAAGATTGTTTTTTGGCATCATCTGTTAGCGTGAGGCTATAGCCGTGCATGCATTCTTGTATTTGTATATTTATTTGGAAGGCTATGCCCTCACAAGGTGCTCCAGATTGCATGATTATTGGCTTATTATGATGGCCATTGGATTATAAAAGGAAACACACATTCACCGCCCTCAGTTAGAGACACAGATGGACACCTAGGTGGGGAGGATGCACTGAATGACGGAGAAATGCCAAACAGACAAAGAAAGGACACATGAAAGAACACAGGCGTTATAATAGAAGTCCCTTGATATCTCTAATGGGCAGCTGATTAGAAAGCAGAAGCAGCAAAACAGGTTATTCTTCCTCTTATCGTCAGCACCAATAGTCAGGCTCACACTTATCTCCATAATGACTCCAACTATAATTAATGAGCCTTTTGAGAGTACAGTGACTTGTGCTGAAACTGCACACAAACAGGTGCACACTCACAAATGCATGCATTGGACACTGATTTATTCACAAGAGACTTTTCTGGTAATGATGGCAGATTGAATGTAGCTGATGTAACTTCTCTAGTACTTTATTCTTTTCAAATCTTCCCCCTCTATCATTTAAATAGTCTGTCCCAAGGACAAGCAGCAGCTTGAATAGAATTGGCCTCTGATTTTTGATCAGACAACAGATGGATGAAGCACATTAAGTCTTCTCAGACGTCAGGGAGTCTGAATGCAGCACTGGGTTCTAAGCTACGACAAGCCCTGGCGATGTCACCGTAGTGTGTGAGAGAGGGGTAAGAGGGTCTTCAGGAGTCCTTTCAATTTCCTAGTTGGCGGATATCAAAGGGCAGAAACATCAAGCATCTTACAGTGTGATGACAGCGGTTCTAATGAAAGCTAACGAAAGTGGAAGGGAGCAGTAGGTGCAACAAATACAGCTGAGTTCAAGAATGCTGGATATTGAGCGCCCGGGTAGCACGGTTGGTGGAGCGGGTCCAGGTTCGGGTCCGACCTGCAGCCCTTTGTTGCATGTCGTTCCCTCCTCTCTATCCCCTTTCACTTCTTCACCTGTCCTGTTATTACAAGCCTAAAATGCCCAAAAAGTAATATTAAAAAAAAAAAAAAAAAAGAAGATTGCTGGACATCCATCTATCCATGTTGCAGGGGCAGCAGAATAAGCAAGTTATTCCATACATCACCTCTCCAGCGTGTTCTGGATTTACCCCAGAGCCTCTTAACAGTTGGACATTCCCTCTAAAGCTGGGCTCAGCCGCCCTTGGGAACAAAGTAATTTCAGCTGCTAGTATTAGCGATCTCAATTCTTCCGTTCACCACCCAATGCTTATGACCATAGTCGGAACATAGATGGACTGGGAAGTTGAGAGCTTTGTCTTCTGGTTCAGCTCCCCCTTTACCAGAACGTACTGGTACAACACTTGCACCACTGCACCAAACCACCTGTCCATCTCACACTCCATTTAACCCTCACTTGTAAACAAGACCCCCGAAAAAACGTGAACTTCATGACTTGGGGCAGTGACTCACTGCCAACCCACAAGGGGGATTCTGCCACTTTATGGCAGAGAACCATGACCACGGTCTTGGAGTTACTGACTGATCCCGACCGCTTCACACTCGGCAGTAAACCACCCCAGTGGGTTCTGGAGGTCCCGCTCTGTACAAGGGTGGAAAGCAAACGATAAGGGATCAAGTTTTTTTGACCCCTGATAAGAGTCCTTTAAAAATTGGGTATCTTCTCAGCATTCTATCAACATCAATTAGGGACAGCTGATATAACCTGCCGTTCGTGCTTGCAAGGTATTGCTTTGTGTAGCTTAAATTCCTAGCCTTCAGCAGTTTGTAACTTCTGATTGCACAACATCTTCTCGTCATTTTAACACCAAGAGAAAAGTGACCACAGAAACTATGCATACAGTGGGGAGAGCACATGCTTTAGGCATGGCTAATTTGAAAACAATTTCGCAAACCTCTGGAGGAAGTGACTAAAACAATGTCATTCTCCGTCCTTACAAATTGCTACGTATAGCAGGCTGTCACATCAGCACATCCCCCACAGATCCTCGTATACTTTCAGCTACTAGAACTAATGTAGCATCCTTTCAAATCGAGTGGGCTCCACGGGTGAGTTGATGAGTAAACCTGCGTAGCGATAGGTCCACTGCTGTGTGTGAGATTGGAAAGGATAGGGAGGACAGGGTTCTTGTTCAAACATGAAGACACATACTGCTACACTTTGTCACACGCACATACTCCCACTTTGCCACAGCCGACCTGCGGCTTTGACACTTGGCTTTGCGTTTACGGCCGGAGCCCCACAGCTACTCAATCTCCGGTTAAGGGAAGCTTGCAGGAGAGAATCTTGCAGGAGAAGGCAGCCACGTAGGAGGTGATCAACTCGGCTTTCCGACTGGAAGTGAAATGGCATGTGGAGTTTTTTTCCTCTGCAGGTGTAATTGACTGTAAAAGTGTATGTGTTTGTGCTGGCAACTGTGAACTATAAAGTCAGGGGGAAAAAAACAAATTATTTTGTTAAGTTTGATACAGTTTTCTCTGCTTGTGGTACAAGATTGGAGTCAAGGGCATTACCTTTTCCGGACACGCAACAAAAAAACAGTGCAGAGGATTGGACATCATGTGCTTACCAGCTGGCATTCACTGACTCCATGAAAGCTACTTGTATAATATGGTTTGTTACTTGACGGTGTTTTTTAAAAAGGAGTTCTCTGCCAAAAAAAAACATTCACCGCCTGTAAAATTGAAAGGTAGCTCTGGGAGGTTTGTAGCTTGCCTTTTTGTAAAGGCTGGCAGTCTGGCTTTAGTCAGCTTGTTACAGTGGGTTGAGATGTTGACCAACAGTCACAGCAGTGATAAAAATATCAACCGACAAGAGGAATTGGAGAAGTGACTGATGTTGATATCCTGTCTTTGCCAGAGTTTGTGCCTCTTATGTAATCTGTCTGTTTAACACTTTTCTGTAAAAATGGTCAGATATTTGCTAAATTAACACCAACTGAAAATGTTGCACTTTTTTCATACTTAAGTACAAGTACATTTTGCTGATAAGTTACTTTTTTTTTCCTTAAGTAAGATTTTGGATGACTTTTACTTGTAGGAAGTATTTTCAGTGTGGTATCAGTACTTTAGTGCGTAAATGTTTGATATTAATGAACAACCGTTACATTCAAGCCATTGCCAAATGAGTTGATACAAAGCTAATTAAGACTCTCAGCTTCACACAACTCTCTATGTTTAGAACATGTTGTCGTCTGCCGACTTATGAAGAGTCAATTGGCGTTTTTCCATTACATGGTACTAGTTCAACTTGCTCAAAGTGCCCGGTCCTTCATTTTCCATTGCAGATTTAGTACCGCCTCATGCGTGAAGCGAGCGTGGCTGGTCGTCATATCAACGCCACAGGAAAGTGCGAGACCTAACACGACATACGCGTGTCAAAGGTGTGTTTTTGATTCTGGGCATGTGACATTGTTTCAAAAGAAGCTGGAGGTAGCAACAAAAAAAAAAAAAAAAAACCACAGGCTAAACAATTTAAAAATGGCGGGTGTGTTCAGGACACCCCTGTCCTGTTTAATCAGTAGTTGGCAGGATTTCACGTCACCTCTTGGTATCGCCTCAGCTCGTTTGGAACCTTGACGGAGGTGATACTGAAAAAAAGTATTTGTTAACTAGGACTTATAATAAGGGAAAACCAAAAAAAGGCTAGTAGAGTCGAGCAGGTACCATGGAAAAACGCCAAATGTTTGTTTTTTAAATCCTCCGTTTCCTCCTTGGCTACTAGGAACTGAAGGATGTCATGTGGATGCAACAGCGGTGTTGTCATTACATAGAATTCCTCATGGGGGCGACAAACTACGCACTATAGCTTTAACTTTAGTGAAGGATCTGATTACTTCTTCCACCAATGGCAGGTAGTTAAAGTAACTGTAACACAATTGGCTGTTAAGGATTCAATGTTTCACACAAGAATACAAGAGCAAGGGTAGGTGCAAGCGGAAAATAACATTATCGTTAACAACATCTCTACCGACGAAGACTCACAATAAAAGAGTAGGTTAAATAAATGGTGTAAAAAAAAAAAATTTAAAAAAAAGGTATCAAGCCACACCCACCAGTCTGGAAACAAGCTTTTTGAGGCTTTTCTCACAATATTTCTCATGCTCGATGTCCAAATCTGTTAGGTCTAATCCAGACTCCAAAGAAAAACCACACGGCTGATATAATTGTGACAGTCCCAACTTGTTCAGGAGGGAAATCACTAAATTCCTGAATCCCAACGCCTGGGTGGCTCACTTGTTAGAGTGCGCGCCCATATGCAGAGGCTCAGGCCTTGACGCAGCGGCCATAGGTTTGGTTCCAACCTGCAGCCCTTTGCTGTATGTCATTCCCATTCTCTCTCTCCTTTCAAGTCTAAGCCTGAAAACTTAGACTTTGCCTAAAAATGCCACCGAAAAAAAAAAAAATTATCTGTTCGGCTGCCACAAAGCAGCAGCAGCGACCCTGTCTGATATTGAAAACCCATATGATGAACATCCACGGATGTCCTGTGTCCTCGGCAGAAAACATTGGCTAGGCGGCTGGTTGAGTTAGTAGCAGCAGCTCAGGTGTGAGAGGTGTAGAGGTGGAACAGATGCTTCCACTTTAATTACCTCACAAAGAGCTAACTTTCCTGTGATGAAGGAGACGCCAACACAGCTGGGTCCTGACGGATGCCAGGGCCACAAACACACACAAACAATCACGTTTCACGTGCCTAGATATATTCAAATATATTCAGATCTGTAAAATGTCAAGTGAGCTAATCTGGGAGATGGAATGTCTGGCACTTGTGACAAAGAAGAAGAAAAGGAATCTAGAATATAACAAAAATAATATCCAGAATTGTTATTTGAGTGCTTTTAAAAGGCAACTGCTGACTGTCTGCCAATCTAAGGGCCAGAAAAAGACGTATCAAAGTCAAAGCTGAGTGATGAATTTAAGTCACTTGCATTCCAATTTAAATTTAATAATTATTTTTCTTAACTTAGATGGTTTAGTTAAAAGATATCACAAACATAGTGAAAAAAATTTAACATTCCATTTAAAGTTATGTAAATCAGAGAAAAGCAGCAAATCCTCACATTTCAGAGGCTATTTTTGCTTGACAATAAAAAATTGCTGATTAATCTTCTGTCATACAATTCATCAATTATTCTTTTCAAGATTAGACTGAGAATGTCATTCACCGCCAATGATGCAATGTTGTGATAATGGAACTGAAACCACAGCAGAATTTAAAACTTATCGGCCATCATCACCTTTCGTTGTATGTCACAAGTGAATTAAAAGTTCAATCTAATTAAAATCTTGGATCAGTTTCTGCATTTGACATTTTGCTTTAAAAAAAAAAAAAAAACCACACTGGCTTATTGTTCCTTGACTGCTAGAGCATTTGCATTACCATCTGATCTATTATACAAGCAAACAAATGAGAAATGAGATAATTTACTGTGTTTATTCGTGTGCACCTACGTACATGCGCAACAGAGATGTGTGTACTGAATTTTGGCTTATTATCCAACAGAGGAATTATGTGATTTGACTTGTTTCCCAATCACGCTCTCAAATCATATTCAGTGGCCTATAGTCACAGCGTACAATGGCATATTTGCAGTAGGTACAACTGCTTCACACACATCACGAGACGTTGCAGTGGCTGTTGATTGTGCTTGCCGTTTCCAGTGACTTGCTCACCAAACATTCAGAGTGGAAAAACAATTTAGATTACCAGCTCAAACACAATGCAGCAGCATTTCCTTCGCCTGTTCAGGCTTCATAAGATAATGCTCCGATGATACTGGCTTGTGCTCTGAAATTAATTTTAGTGCTATGAAATGCAGAGCAAACTCCACTGAGAATAGATATTGTGCATAAACAGGGTAAAAGATGTAGGAACTCAATAGCTTGTGCAATAAACGGTACATTTCTTGTGTTCTTTGTTTACCAAATTCGTCATTCAGCAACAACCACTGGCATTAACACATTTCCTGAATTAGATAAATACTGCCGAATGCACTCAGTTAGGCTTATTTTCAAGAGCTATGAATAAAGACCAGTGGATTAAAACTTGGGTATGATCCACCAATTCCTCTAAACTCTACACATTTGACTGGATTTCAGTCCTGCTGTCTACTTTAAGCCCAACCAGCTGGCTATAAGTAATGATCGGTCATTGAACTTGAGCAAGCTTCACAATGACTCTTCCTTCAAGTACAAAAGGGACATCAAATGTAAAGCAATTTTTCAATAACATGTCAACACCCAAGGCTTAATTAGAATTTCTGATCCATTTTTCAAACATTAGAATTATTAGTCTGAGTGACCCAGAAGCTCTTGCAATTAACAGAAAGACCCCTCACTTTGTGGGTACTGGCTCCGTTGCCTAGGCTGCCACAGGTTAGCTGAGATAGCTCATCCTACCTACTGTTTTTATTGGTAAAATATTCCTGCCTCAATTACAGTATGGTAATGATTTGGGTATGGTAGAAAGGGCAGAGTGTTACTCAAAAACCTTTGAAATCTGTACCAATATTGGGACTTCGATACTGGTTCCTAAACATTTTTTTTTTATACAAATTGTATTAATTTTTAAACTAAAATTAGAACAATACACATTACGGCGGAGATCTTTTATTAATTCTTCAGCTCTTACTACGTGAGCCGTCTCTGTATAACAGAGTTGTTCCCTGCGACGTGTAACCTTAGACAGCCAATCAAAAACATTATTAGATCTTGGTAGAAGCATGCTGCATGCCTATTAGCGCCCTGATACTTTTCTCCTTTAGGTATTGAAATTGGGTATTAAATGACGAGGCATTTTTTGGTACTTTAAAAGGCAATTTGGTTGGTGCCTAAAAAGTTTTGAATTCAGTACCCAGCCCTAATGGCAGAGTTATCTCAAGTCTCCAAATGACAGCGAGGGGGGGTGAGGTATGTTCGTTGTGGGGTGAGAATGTTTGTTTTTGTGTGTTTTGAATTTATGTACAATGTAAAATTCAATAAAACAAACTATAAAAGAAAAAAATATTTGACTATGGTAACTTAAACACTACATTATGTTAGGATATGATTGAAATATAGTTTTCCACAAACCAAAAAATGCCTTGCTGTATAAATAACAGTAGTTCCTGCATTGGCACTGAATGAACATAATTCATGCAAATGTCTCATGTAAAACCCTAACAACACAGATACTGAAGGCCATGAGCAAATTGTAAGTGAAATTTACTGTTCTGTTTTTCAGTTTCTGTCAACACAAGCTGACTTAGAGCCTCACCTCTTCATCTAACAATGCTATGACACAATGAGAAATCCTATTATCCTAAATACAATATGTCTGGCAAACAATGCTTCAGTTTGTTTTGCTTTAGTTTCTAACAATGCCTGTAGTTTTGCAATATGGGACCTTCCAAAGCTCCCCCTGTAGACTTCTTGTTTGAGGCCAAGGTTGGGCAAGACAGCCATGGACTGAATGTTTGCATAAATGAGCCAATTTAGCTGCATTTCAGAGAACTGGACCGGCTGGCCGACTGAGTGGCTGCTTTAACCACACACAGACACGGATGGACACTGACAGAAACTTGCTGTAAATGACATAGCCGAGTACAGAATCTAACAGTCCAGTTGGCTCCGTTAGCAAATTACCAAGTGGCAAGTATGCTGAACAAGATGTCTTTATTCAGATGTTATGGACAGTGGAAGTCATGGTATTTGGAGACATTTGAAATGGAAGAAGAAAAATCAAGAATTTGACAAAACAGACAAAGTAGGAAAACAACATGGACCATCACAGAGAATATGAAAGACATAAAGAGAGAAAAGCATTTTAGAGAACAGAGCCTGTGCTTGGCCTGAGAAATCCTGGAGTTTCTGGTTGTTAGTGTCACTGTCAGCTTGGCTTGGCATGAAAGAAGAGCGAGGGACACTGCACCAGCAAACCAAGCCAGGCCATAACAGGCCAATGGCCGGGGTAGTGAACAGGCTAGAAAGATGACAAAAAGCAGGAGTAAACTGAAATGAACACACACACACACACACACAAAATCCGGTGCCAGTAAATTGCTCTGTGCTAGAGAGCTTAGGGAGGCATCAGAGAGCCTGGGCAGCATCCTGCTCTGAGCTGCGGATCCCAGGCCGACTGAATGTGGATGCTTGGTCCAGTCGGCTGGATCAGCCGCTAATACACAGCCTGGGACCAGGGAATTACTGAGTAAGCACTGAGCCCCATGCAGCCGCTAGCAACACGCATGCATAAACAGGCAAATGCACACAAAGTGGGGGCATGCTTGGTCACAGGAATGCACGGCATGCTTGGAGACTCTTCTGCCATGAAAACAGGCAACATGCTATGGCTGGGGAAAAGGTTTGAAATTGATTTAACAACATAAAACCCTGTTTCTCTTCCTCCAAGGTGCACTGTGACAGCATTGGTGGGGTGGTTACAGGTGCACAAGACTCAAACCAGAGAAGACAGTGAAACCCTATAGCCCTGTATTCATGCCAAATTGCCGCAGTACGGGGGTCACAGCCCAGTGCCCATTAGCACCATATACTGGAAGTCCACATCTAACATGCTAGCACACATTAAAACGGCATCACCCAGTTCCCCCAGGAGGATGCACTTTTGGATGCTTTGAATGTTTAAATATAGCCAAGGTGGAAGTAATTGAAACAATCATAATTCACAAGATTGACTTTGTATTATTCTATGTATTTACGCATTTTGAGTTTCATAGTATAACAGACGCATGTCGTATGACTATTGTAACCTTTTTGTATTACTAGAGTGTAATACAAATGGACACATTTCTACCTTAGTCCCCAGCAAGGACATTTGTCTGTCTCTGGCACACAAAGAAGCTGTACCTGAACTGAGAGTGCGTAAAACTGTCAACCCTGAGCTGACTGTATCACATCCCTTACAGGAGAAACTTTTCATTAGCTTTGAACCCTTGATTTTCCTGTAAGTAGAACAGTTAGCGTTTCTCTAAAGAGGAATGTCTCTCTGTATATAATGGCCCCCCACCCACATCATTTGAAGCAGTATTTCTTATAAACTACAAGTCTATGGCGCCCCGTAAGTCTCATTTGTC